>RXON01001822.1:0-92414 GCA_009667805.1 Leptobrachium leishanense | reverse complement strand
CGCCCGACAGAGTGGCTCGGGCTGGACTATCGCCTACCGCAAACTGTTTAAAATGTCAGGGTGCCCAGGCCGACTTGCGCCATTGCTTATGGTCATGCCCCTTCATTCAACTGTTCTGGGACACAATACGACAATTTGGTTTACAGGTTCTCCCAGGGGTCAAGTCCTGGCAAAAAAGTGAGGGAACTCACCCAAGAATTCCACAACCCCAATTACCTGAAGATGAAAAAAACGTGTATGTGTCTGTGTAAATATATACACACACACACACACACACACACACACCCTGAGATTCATGTATAACCAGGCACAGGCCCCCCCCAGAATTATGTATACACAGGCACACCCCCCAGAATTATATATATAAATTCTGGGGGGTGTGCCTGTGTATACATAATTCTGGGGGGCCTGTGCCTGGTTATACATGAATCTCAGGGTGTATGTGTGTGTGTATATATATATATATATATGAGGCGATAGGGGCTGCACACGTGTGAACTGGTTGAAAAAAATTCTTTATTTAAGGCATCTTAAAATCAGACCGACGTTTCGGTTCTCTCTGGAACCATCTTCAGGGTAACTGGCCAAGGGTGTAGACTGTCTTTTTATCCACTTCAATAGCCAACCCTTCCAAGTGCACGCCCCAATTACTGTGTTACAGCAGGTGAAGACAATGGAGCATGTAGCTATCTCGGTTAGACTTAGCCTCTGGGCTGAGTCCCAAGACAGTTCAGTCGGTGAGTTGCCATAGCAACTATATATATATATATATATATATATCACACACACACACAAACACACACAGGCTCCCAGAATTTTACATAGGCTGACCCCCAGAATTATGCACAGGCTGACCCCCAGAATAATACACAGGCTGACCCCCAGAATTATGCACAGGCTGACCCCCAGAATTATGCACAGGCTGACCCCCAGAATAATAGCCAGGCTGACCCCCAGAATAATACACAGGCTGACCCCCAGAATTATACATAGGCTGACCCCCAGAATAATATAGCCAGGCTGACCCCCAGAATTATGCACAGGCTGACCCCCAGAATAATATATCCAGGCTGACCCCCAGAATAATATACCCAGGCTGACCCCCAGAATAATATACCCAGACTGACCCCCAGAATTATGCACATGCTGACCCCCAGAATAATAGCCAGGCTGACCCCCAGAATAATACACAGGCTGACCCCCAGAATAATGCACAGGCTGACCCCCACAATTATACTTACCCAGCAGCTCAGACCTCCCGCGCCGCGTCTTCCTCCCAGCTCCAGCGTGCTCCTGCACGCTGCTGCCAGTGTTCCCCAGCCCTCTGTAGGCTATGACGCGTCTAGCGAGATCTCGGCTGCAGGCCGCGTCACAGCCTTCCCAGGGCCGGGGATGACAGCCGCGCACAGGAAGCAGACAGGCAGGTGATCGGGGAACACAGCCAGTTGAGGGGGCTGCTAGCAGAATGCGGTTTAACGCATTCCGCTAGCAGCCCCAGCGATAAGTCGGCCGAGAGCGGGAACATGCGTTCCCGCAACATTCCTGCTGCAGGAGAAGTGCGGGAACGGCGTTCCCGCAGGACTCGAGCTGTGGGTTCTCCAACTGGAACTCCCTTTAACCCCGGAATGGACCATCTTTAATCGTCTGACCCCTCCCACCCCCGGCCTTTTGATAAATGCCATCGGTTTTGGCTTACTCTGCTAGCCCCAACTGGCAAGAAAGTGATCTTGTCCCAATGGATCTCCGCTTCCCCTCCTTCCTTTCGCATGGTTTACAAGAGAATTTATGCCATATTTGTGGCAGACTGGACTGAGGCTTTGGTATCTCAGGAAAAGAGGACTCAGCCCTTCTTCTCCAAGTGGTCCCCCTTTATTCGTACTCTTCCATGAGAAACCAAGGACTCTTTGCAACGTACCTTTTTCTGTGCTCCCTGGTACGCTTTGCAGTTGCTGTGAGGTACACCGCCGATCCCACAAGGTCCTCCTGACCACCCCTTAACCCGTTTTCTGGCCTCCTCCCCCACAGACACTATAGCTATCTGCACATAACCACCCTTTTGCCTCTTGGTGGAATTCACTTCATGTAGATAATGGTGGAGATGGCAGTTCACGTACGGAATACCTGGACTTAATACAATTTTACCGAAAACAATTAGATCATGACTTCTTCGTTTAACGGCTGGATGCCCTATTTGTGTTGTTTTCATATCGGTCATTGTTATATAATATGACGGCTCTGATTTTCTTTGTGCTGATCCAAGATAAATAAAAATATTTTTTAAAAAAGTAACCAGTTCCCAGTTCTTATATATTTTTTTTAATAAGTGTGCCCCGTAGAATGACCAGAAAGGCTCGGATGATAACATGTGAAAAATAATAATTTTACACGCTGTAGATGATTAGACAGTCACATTTTTTGATATAGCATTCTGGCAGGACATGACGTAATACGTAAGACGTAATAATGTTATATTATGAATCTTTCGAGTCTGCTGTAAAAAAGTGATTATATAATGTGCCTGTGTCGTATAATAAAACATGACTTCAAATCACATTTAAACATGATGAGCAAAACTGGTAAAAATAAGCTCAGCACACAGAGGTGAAATGGCTCAGCAGTGAAGGGGTTAAATTCACTCTTTTATTCACCGCTTTTCGCCGACATCAGATAACTGCTGCAGAGACTCCAATTTTCACAAATTATGGTGACGATTCGCTAAATAGAGAATTCACCATATTTTTGGCAAAATGGATTCGCCGAAATGTTGCAAAAAGCAAAGGGTCTAAAGGTGAATAGACCCTTTAGTTTCTAACTTTCTAAAATGCATAAACCCAGGGAAATACAATAAAAAATTAAACGGTGTGGCATTGAACCTACCCCTTAACCCCTAAAGTGCCATTGAGGGAGAACATTAAATGAATACACTGAAATATGTAGCCTACCCAGGCCCGGACTGGGACAAAAATAGGCCCGGGCATTTTGGATTGAGCAGTCCACTTTTTTTTTCTACACCGCGCACATTACTGTGAGTTTCATTGCTGTGGAGCTCTGTGATATGCTCATACACACCGCACATTACTGTGGAGCTCTATGGCACCCTCATACACACTGCACATTACTGTGGATCTCTGTGACACCCCGTTAAACTTCACGCAGCAGTGTTTAGGAGGGTGTCACAGAGCACCACAGTAACGTGCAGTGTTTAGGAAGGTGTCAGACCTCCATAGTAAACACTGCACATTACTGTGGAGCTGTGGCCCTGCGAACTTCTTTGGCAACTGGCCCCTTCTGATTCCAACACTGGGTGCACCATGTGCTGCCCTAGGCCCTGGCGGCTGATGTCACGCGGCGTGCCATGTGACCTAATCAGCCGGAGCGCCCGTTGAGTTGGTCACATAGTGCGTTGTGTGACGTCTGCCGCAAGGGCATAGGGCAGCGGACGCCACGCGCCATGCCCTGTGACCTAATCAGCGGGGGCCAGCGGCCAGCTGGCTCCCGCTGACTAGATCATAGGGTGCACCGGATGCAATCTTAAAGTCAGCCTAGGCTGCCACTCAGTGCGGCTGGTTATTTTGACGGCCGTCTTGCCCGAGAGGCTAGCTGCAAACGCCCAGCATGCCCGATGGCCACTCTGGGCCAAAGCCTACACGTTAACCCATGAAATGTATACACTGAAGCATGTAGCCTATCCATTAACCCCTAAAATGGCATTTAGAGAAAGCGCTAAATTAATACACAATGTGAAATACTGTATAGTCTGGGCGTTAACCCATTTCAACCATGTGGAGAAAAAAAATAACTTACGCACAGCTCACGTGGCACCGGACGCAATTTAGGCAAGAACATCAGACCGCTAGGACGGACGCACAGAGTGCGCCACATCTGCATAGCTTTTTGTGTGAGTGATGGCACGTAGTCAGACGGACTGCATTGGAGAGCAGCGGAGGAGGTATCCAAAGGGGGAATCCGGCGCATGCGTGTCAGTATCTGGGCGCAGATCCAAGACTGTGACGTAGATTGAAGAGCGCACGATAGGTGGAAATTGAAAAATACCTCTAGAGCATCCCAGATACAGTTAGATTGATATCTTGAAAGAGCGCTTTTGCTTCTTAGTGGGTTAATATAGCATGCGCTGAAAAATCTAAATTTTAAAAATCACAGTGTTAAAACAAACTCACAAAAATAGAGCACAAATAAATGTGCAAAACAGCATTTGCCACAATGGCCAGAACCTCCCGATATCTGTACTCCAAACCTCCGGTCTGCAGTCCATCAACATATAGATCGAAGCCCATTGGAATGGAATGGAACGCTAGCATTGTGGCCTGGCAGGATGTATACATCTGATTATGATATATTATGAATCTGCCGAGTCTGCTGGCAAAAATGATACATGATTTGTCTGGCTCCTACAATAAAACATGACTTCAAATCTCGTTTAAACATGATGAGCACAAAACTGTGAAAGGTGAAATAACTCAGTAGTGAAGGGGTTAATAAAAGCAGTTTTTTAGGGGTTAATAAAAGCAGTTATTTAAGGTAGTTTTGTGTAATGGTTAGAGGAAAAAAAACAACAATTACTATAGCAGTGAATTTGTTGAGTCAGCAAAACTTGGTATGGGAGGGCGAAACTCAAAGCTTTCTTGCAACATTGTATAAATATTGACTTCACAGCAGCAGCTCTGAGAATAAAAGACGCTAAAATACTAAAATTGGCTGGATGGTCTTAATAAAAGACGCTAAAATAAGAGATTACCTCCATCCCGGACTCTCCTCACACACTTCCAAAAAACCTCCGCCACCATAGAGCCCAAATGATGGAAGGACACGAGTGAAAATAAGCTGGGGATTTATTGTAAAACTTAAAATACAGACAAAAATAAACAAAGCTCTTTCTTTTTGGGATTGATTTTATTCTGTGCCCCTTGAAGTCCATTATTGGATGAAACGCATCAGCGTATTTTAAGCTTTACAGTAGCTGGGTTCACACCTGGGCGTAGCGCTGTGTCACGCAATGCGCGCGTTTTTTTTTTACGCGCGTTCGCGCATACAAAAAAAACACGCGAACGCGCTGCTGTATGCCCGAAAAGAAGCTCCCGAACTTCTTTTTGGGTCGGCCGTTTTAACGCGCGTTCCTGCGCGCTCTAAAACGCTTACGTCTGAATGGGGCCCATAGGAAAGCATGGGATTTCCCCGTTCATGCGTTTTAAAGCGTACACGAACGCGCGTTAAAACGGCTAGGTGTGAACAGGGCCTACTTGCCAGCTTTTTTCACTGTGCCCTGCCACCCTTTGGGCTCTACAGTGGTTGAGTTTTTTTTAGAAGTGTGAGAGGAGAGTCCAGGAGGAAGTGTCATGCCAGTTTACTATTTCTGTTGGTTATACGTCAGACCGAAGCCTAAAACCGATTCTGCTCCATTTTCACTTCATTGGGCAATTGATTCTGCTTCTTTTGAGTACATCATGTGACAAAAGCAGCAGAATTTGTTGCCTTAAAAAGGAAGCAAGAATGCAGCAGAATCTGTTTTAGGGTGCAGTGGAATTGTTTAAATAGGACACACACACGCTCTCTAGGTTGGAGTTGTTTAAAGGCACATTACCACTTACATAAACTGTAACTAGATTATTTGTGCATTACAAATACAACCACCTTATAAAACACATGCTGCTCTTTTGTTTGAAGTAATTGTATATGAAGGAAAAATGAAGTTAGGTTTTTAGTTTGTGGCTTTTTCTCAATACAACCTTTAACAAAATCTGTGCAAAAGTTTTCCTTTGCGGCAGTGCTGAATTTTACAGTATTTAACAGTTAAGGCATCAGGGGGTGTATGGTGTTCTCCAGGCTACTCAAGAGATTATAATCTACCCCCTGGTTATGACCTTTGAATACATTCCACATAATACAATGAATCTGTCAACAACCCGCAGACTCTGTTCCATGGCCATTGCCACAGAGTGAGGCGCAATTGATGTAAACTGCCCCCAACACAAAAGATCACAAACTGGATTCACCCAGCGACATAGCGCAAAATATTTTTTACCCACACATAAGAGAAAAATCAAAGCGCATGTAAGATATTGGCAACATAAAATAAGGACATTTCATTTTTTTTGTGGTAGTGGCCTGTTAAAATGGGAAAATGCTTATTTAAATATGCAGAGTAATTTAGGTAAAGTTCAAAAACCACTACACCATCCCATTAAATTAAAATCATTAAATTGTGATGGGTCATTGCTTATTTCATAAAAAATAAGGAAAAACGTTTCCATTTGCTGCTGGAGTATATGAAGAAACAGAAAGCAACTGCACCTATTTGTAAAGTGTGAGCGTTAGTGATGCGGGTAGCAGAGAGCCGACTCCTGATCAGCTGCCTGACATACACTTTGGTTTCCTGGTGTCTGGTTACTGTACAGTATGTTCTTGAGGACAGTTTGAAGTGACAATCTAAGTATAGTCTTCAGCACAAATCCCACTACAAACTTGGGCTCAGATAATTGCATATTCATCAATGTATCAGTGATACTGCGGTCTTTGAATATTAAAATAATGAATGCAAGAGGGATGGTCGTAATCACAAGCCATTTATCACACAATGGGGCTTATTCCTTCAATAAAAGAACAGGTTTAAAGCTGATCACTGATGGAGCAAGTGAGTGCAAACTACGGTGAGCTCACGATTTAGGAAAGGTTTCCACCATAGTTACCGACATAGTAGATTTCCATGTCGATGTAGTGCACCTCTATCAAAACGAAGTATATTTACTGCTGAAACAATGTTAAATTGGGAATGGCTGCAGTCTATACTTTTTTTAAAAAAAAAACCTTAAAAAGGCCCAGGGATCTTTAAAGTCATTGCATTTATGACGTAAACGTTACGACATTGGTCCATGGAGTTATAAAAGAATAACAGGAATAAGTTATAAAAGAATAACATTGTTCAGCACTGCTTGCAGGAGCAGACACAGGAGCCAGAGACCTACAGCTATGCTGTAACATTGCAAATGGAAATCGTTTATTGCAAAATAATTGTTTGCAATTGGGTTCCAGAAGATGCCCCCAATGTTTTAACACCTCATGCATGACACCCGGGGTGCTACAACAGCTTTTACAAGTGAATATTCACGTTCTGCAGCACAAAGCCTATGCTGCATTAGCTCCTTTTAGGCTAGGGTCAGACGAAAGCATTTTTCCCCGCGAACGTGAAAAAGTGCATACGAACGCATTGACGTATTTTTTCACGGAATGCGCAAAAACGGTCAGACGACGCGCATTTTCGGGCGTGATTTTGTACGGATCGTCAATAAAACTTTTTGCGTCTGGACGTTATGTAGGCTGGACATTAGCAGCGTCTGACATCTCCTAATCACGCAAACACGCCGCTATGCCGCAGCTGCGCACTCAGTACGTCAGTACTAGCGGTTAAGCGTTCTCAGAAAAATGCGTTCAAATTCCACTTGCGTTGCACGGCCGGACTTTTGTGCGGCCGTACATTGTATATTGGCTGTCATTGCCTGGCATCTGCTGCTAGTGCGGCCATAATTATGTGCGCCAGAACGCACGTTAAAAGTGCGCTGGTCTGACCCCAGCCTTAGACTGGGGTCAGACGAGCGCAGTAATCACATCCGTGTTGCCGCACATTAGTACGTCAGTGGTAGCAGAGAATCATGACCGATGAAGCCCCACATACGAAGTACGTCCGCACGGAAGTACGGATGCGGCAAAAGGACGCAAGTTAGCAAGAACATAAAACCGCTAGAACGGACGTGCGGAGTGCGCTGCATCCGCAATGTCCGCATAGCTTTGTGTGTGAGTGATGGAACGTGGTCAGACGGACTGCATTTATACGTCCAGCATTGACAAAATGTTTTCATTTTAATTTATTTTCCCCTCCTACATCCGTCAAAAATAACGTCAGTCACAAAAATGGACTGTGTGGGCACTACTGCGTCTTCCGTCAAAAAGTGCGTCCATACTGCACTGGCGCACAGTCCTTAGAAAACACACTCGTCTGACCCTAGCCTTAGCCAGCAGTTGGCAACTTGTGTAGTAGATTAATTTAATTATGGGAATAGTCCCAATATATATGAAAAGCATTTTTATTTAAATCCACTGGTTCCTGGCAGAGAAGGGGCAAATTCATCAGGAAACCGGGTTTGAAATATGAGCACTTTCTGTATTTTTTAAATTTTTCTTCTGGCTTCATTAACAGTCACAACGGCAAACAATTTAAAGAAATGATTGACACTTGCGTCACGTTTTCAGTAATTCACTTTACCAGATTTCCTGTAAGTTTAGACAACGTCACAAAATAAGAACAAGCAGTAGTTAGACTGAATCATGACCACAGCATTGTTGAGCACCTTCACTTATTTTCTTTATTGATAGAAGTCCCTGTATCGGTTTGGCAACTGTTTAACAAAAGTGGACATAAAAGAAAAGGACTAAACAGGTACAATGGCAGGAGGTAGAGACATTTTTTTTTTCCCCAAGAAGAGCTGCTGGTTTCCTCACGAAATCTTCTCCAACCCTAAATACAATGCAGGAAAGTTTCTTTTCTGTGCAAACAGGGGGGAGGTTTAACAAGTGGTCCCGGACTCTCCGCCACACGTAAGGAAACGGCTGCGTCTTCTTTTTGCTGCGCAGATAAGAATGCACTGGGCTGTTATTCGATGACTCTGTAGCGCAATAACAAGGTTTAGGTTCACTAGGTTAGTCACAGTGCTAGCATCCGAGACTCTCCGTGCTAGAGTTCCATTTTTGAGCTCTCAGAAAGTCACACAGCAGCAGTAACGTAGTTAGGGTGGTATTGCACTTTATAGTCCATAACAGCTTGAACTTGCCAGGTAGCCAGCAAACCCCATCCCCTCTCTAAAAAGGGTCCGAGTGCTTAGAGGTTTTATTTCTTTTTCCTTTAAATATAAATATAAATTTTACTTTGTGCCATTAGTATATACATGCTTACTCTATATTTATACACAGGACAACTCCCCCCCCCCCCAACATTGGAAACACTCCACATGATCAACCCGATTCTTCTTTCTTGATGGCGCAAATCACAGCCTTCTTACACTTACATGCAAGAAGGGCATCTACAAAAAAAAGGACACGGGGCACATAAGTTCTAGTCGTCCCCCCCCCTTTTTTTTTTTTAACCTTAGTCTGGGTCTCTGGTTGATGATTCAGCAAATTACAAGTGATCTTCCTACAGGGCATCGTAAAAGGTGGGATAAACCTTGCATAGAACATCATGTTGCTAAATGGCGAAACGTACCAAGGGAATGTATACTGTCTCATCAGGATTATAACCTTTATCCACTTTCAGTCTGTCTCGCATAGCCATAATGCTTCATCTGAATCCTAATCTTTACTTTCTGGACCAGAAACACTTTAGGTCCAGGCAGCAGTTTCTGCTTATTAGTCCCGGATTTTTACTGGTGTTTTTTTTTTTATTATTATTATTATTATTAATTTGGAAACCAGAGGTCCTTACTTTCAAAATAGAGTAAGGTTAAATTGGGGGTGTGGATATACTACAATGGGATTTAAAAAAACAACACGGGGGGGGGTTATAAAGTCGTGAATTAGAATTTAGCACAATCCTTTTCTCATTACTGTTAAAGCATGAAGCAATGTTTCTTTTGTGAAAAAAGGAGGATCGCTGTCCTACAGAATTTCACTACTATATCATCCTAGGTTATACACAATAAAAATTCAAAATACCTTAAAGAACACACTCTTAAATTGTAGCTCTGGCCACACAGGAGGCATCAGTCCCAATAGGGCAAAACATGCAAACCTTAGTCCCATCACTAAAGACTATTAAAAGGACATATCGTTCTCTATATATATGTATTTTGCAGCACAATCAGATGTGACATTAAATAAATACTTTAAAAGAAAAAAAAAAAGTGTTGTTCAAAGGTTTGATGTCCCAGTGAATGCACAAAGCTGTGGCGGGGTAGGGGTGGGGATACATCTTTAATCTACTGGCTGTGTGGACCTCTGTTGGATTGCGCACATGTCTGTTTCTTTGCATTGTCTTCGGTACCATGGGGCAGTGCAGCAGTCATCACGTTTGGTGTATTTCGTGAAACATAAGCTCTCGAGGAATTGCTGTCTCTGGGCCAAAAGTCTTCCCTGCTCGTCTCTCGAAGGCAGCGACCATCTGCTTTACCACCTCATCAAAGAAAACCGTAGCGAGTTGGGAATGGAGGAGGGACCGAAACTCAAAGGAGATCTGTAGCGGAGAGAATAGTATGAAAAACTTTAGTGTATTCAAACATGTTAGAAGTGTACATATTATCTGCATAAGAAAGAAAGAAAAAGCTCAAGTGGTTATATAAAAATATTGTTTTTCTAAAATCAGGAGCTACAACGTATTAGCATTAAGTTTAATGCCGTTAGGTCGTCATTGAGTATTGGTGGAAGGAAGACTTTGACACAAATAACACCAAGTACAAGAATTAAAGGTTCAGTATCTTAAATACGCAGTTCACGTAACAGGATAAACCCTGCTAACATATTCCCCACCCTGGTCTTTGTCTAGCGTCTTAAAACGTTTTGCTTCTGGGATCTGGCTGCAAGATGAGGTTTAGTGCCAGCCCATGTCAATCTGCCATTCAGATCAGACGTCTCAAGCATTGAGTGGCATTATGTGGTCAGCTACTAAATGCATCAGCTCTATGCGCCTCAATGGAGGACTTCTAATAGATTACAAACTGTTTTAGGTTGATGTAAACGCGCTCTTGGGCCCCTACAAGAGCTTTTGAAGAATGGATTCAGCTGCCCTGGGTGTTGTATTTATTGCAAATTAAATTTGTTTGCAAATAGGACAAGTCACCGGAGGCGCTGAATCAGTTTGAGCAACTGGGACTCTGTATCTGAAACATGAAGTCCCAGCTGCAGTAACTCATATCAAGCATTACAGCCTGGGACCTTTCCATGGATGTTGGGCAGACAAGATAATCTCTTAAAATTACAATGTCTGGCATCTATGGGGCATTATTTGCACAAGTCTCAAAGCAGTTCAGGGAGATCACAGGTTTCACAACAAGAATAGGTATTTAATGATTGTGACCTCTGGATTCAAATCTCCTAAATGACATTCCCGGTGACGGACTTCAAACCGTCATGGATTGATATTTCCCTGGTGATGGAGGCGACATCCCTGGGTGCCATCCTCATCTACACTGCCAAAAAGGAATGAGTGTGAGAAATCAAATTAAGTAACATGGCAGCTAATCTGGTGACACAAAGGAGGAGGAGGTCATCACCATCCACAGTTTCTGGTAATCCCTTATATTACACCAATGTCCATATCTATCCTGCATCTGCAGCAGCCATGTGCTTCAATTGAAATCGGCGCTCTAAAAAGGAGCTATGACACCAAGTCTGTCCTCCCTGCACTGCTCAAGGTGGGGCACTCAAAGATCTGGATCATGAGGTAGATCATATAAATTCTTCGTATTATTTGTAAGTCCAACAGCCACAAGGCAAGGTGTGCAAACCATACAGACTTGCTGGCATACTCAGTGCTGAAATGGTAGACTTTGACCCCGACTGCAGCCCAAATATACAGGTTGAGTATCCCTTACCAAATTGCTCGAGACAATAAGGGCTTTAGAGATTTTGGAACCTATATTATGCATAGGAGTTATCTCAGGTCCCCACCATATGAGGCCAGATGTGGAATTTTCTCACTTTTAGGGTCAGGTCTAAACAAAATAAAAACAACCATATTTTGTAGTATTTTGAATTTTGGAATTCCAGATAACGTATTACTGCTCAACTAGTAAACAGATATCTCGGCTCTGAAGCGTCCCACGTCGGGTCATTTTTCTTATTTCCTCCAAATAGGTACTGAAAAGGAGAAGGGTTGTACAGGTCGGTCTGGCAGTGCCAAACACTGCCAACAAGCCCAAGCCTCTGCCATTAGCAATCTCTGATAAAAACCTGGTATGTCAATGCAACCAAATCTTTGTGCAGTATGTCCGGATAAATCAACAATGGACCTGGGTCAAGTCACACTCCACATCTTAAAAGGGACACTACCACTTACATAAGCTGTAACAAATTTACTTGTGCATTACAAAAGAAAACCACCTTATAAAACCCATGCCGTTTTGTTTTTTAGATTTTTGAAGTAAATGAAAGGAAAAATAATGTTAGGTTTTTATGTCCGGTTGCCGCTTCGTGGATTTTTCCCATGATGCAACATTTACCAAAATCTTATCGTGAGTTTATAGAAGTATTTTAAGCTTTCTTAACTCATTAGCCTGCCATCTCTTATTTCAGGTAGCATGCAACACACAATAGCGCCCTGCAGCCTTATCCAAATATTCATCCTCTACCCCATTGGCTGTTAAATACCATAGAAGAACATAGTTTCAGCACCAAGGACAGCCCTGTCCAGCACAGCCGAAGCAGGGGGAGGGGGAGGAAAAAAACCCAAAAAACAACCCAAACACCTCGCTGAAGGCTTCATGGGGGGTGGGTTAACAGTTAAACCCCCTGTCCCTGGTGCGGATATAGCTTTTAGCAACGCCGAATACAGCTGGCCTGAAGGGGGGGGGGATGTTCGGCGAGAGGGAGAGAAAAAAAAAAGGAATCGAAAATTTCAAAAATACACCAAATTTTTTTTCCTATAAAAGTATATTATGAAGTAAATGGTTGAATAAAAAAGAAAATATTTTTTACATTGAAACCTATGGGCTGTCTAACTGAATCACTTGGGACAATTACCCTCCTGCGACATGGCAGTTTAACGATTTTTTTTTTTTTAATGTAAAATTGTGATGAATTTTACCAGCGCGTCACATTTAATCTGAACAAATCCCCTGAAAATTGGAAGGATCGCTAATTTTTCGCAGTTGCAAAAAGTCATCCAATGGTGGTCGGATGCAATGGAAGAGGGCTGGATCACCTGCATGTTGTGGGAATCGGTCGGACGAGTTCATATGATATCGGATGATCGCACCATCGCACAAATACAAACCCAGTAGATGGCCAGCCTAACAGTTGAACACCACGACTTAAGTCCATACTTCCCTGAAGGAGCTTGAGCCTCTTTTTCCTAGCAGAACACTTAAGGTAAGGGTGCACCAAAACACTGGGGGCCGAAACTTACCGGTCGAAAATGCCACTTTCGGCATTCAGCTAATGGAAGTAGGACGAGCTGAAGCTTCCGACCACGGACTTAAAGCCTGAACACACAGGCAAAGCCTTCTCTCTGCAGGAGCCAGAGTCGGCGCTTCTGGACAGGCAGGAGAGGTTGGCGATTTACGTTACCGAGGGTAGGGGGGGGGGGTTCAAAAATCACCCACCCCTCTCACTGACCGCCACTGCTCTGCAAACTCCCCTCCAGCTGTTAGCAGAGACTGTGGGTGCTTCTCAGACGCTGGCCGCCCCAACCCCGATCCTCCGCGGTGGCCAGCAGTGTATGCAGGGCAGACCTTAACCCTCTGCGTGTCAGAGAGAGAAAAAATTTGAACTGGCCCCAACAGCAGCCTTTTGGAAGATCAGCATATTAACCATTGAATTCTATTAGGAATACAAATAATTTTCTATAAATTTTTGCCCTGTTATTTGTTGAAGGAGCTGTGCAGATCATCAGCTCAGAGCATTACTTTAAATTAAAAAAAGTATGGCTATTTTTTGCCATTTTTTTAATTCATTTAAATTTTATATTCATAAGATTACTTTACCCTTTTTTAATTTAATATCTACACACACAATTACACCAAAAAAACCAAAAAACTTTCGGTATTTGACAGATCGCATCCTGTATTTTCGGTATCTGTGCGGAAATGACATTTCAGTGCAGCACTACTTAGGCTAGGGTCAGACGAAAGCAGTTTTAACGTGCGTTTAGACGCACGAAATCATGGCCGTGCTAGCAGCAAATGACGTCCAATGCCGGGGAACATACGACGAACGGCCGCACGAACGTTCGTCCACGCAACGCAAGTGGCAAACGAACGCATTTTTTCTAGAACGTCAAACCTCTAGTACAGACGTACAGAGTGCGCTGCGTCCGCTAGAGGCGTGTGTGCGTGATTGGGAGACGTCAGACGCTGCTAATGTACGGCTAACATAACGTCCAGACACAAAAAGTGTTTTATTGATGATCCGTACAAAATCACGGACGGAAAAGCGCATCGTATGACCGCTATCGCGTATTCCGTGAAAAATGTGTCCATTCGTTCGAACGCACTTTTTCACAGACAACGCGAAAAATGCGTTGTCTGACCCTAGCCTTAAGGGGTTACTCAATAAGAGCCGAATTTGCCATAGAATTTCACTGAACAGTGCAATTTCTTGGCAGTTGGGCTATTCAGAATGCTGGCAACCTGCCAAATATTGGCGAATTGCCAGTGAAATATGGGGCAATTCGCCAGCAGTGAAATAGTCCTAGAAGTAATGATTAATCTAGTCAGAGAATGCCAAACTGCACCGAAGAGTTGGTGAAATGTCCAGATTATCAGTGCTTGTTTGACCGGTTTAAACAGGCGAATCCAATAGGTTTCAAAGAAAAAAGAGACACCATTTTTATTTCAACCGTTTTTTGCTACAGATTAAAGAATAATTTTTTTTTATTTTCGAAAAGAAAATTTAGGCATTTTTCGGGAAAAATTTGATTCTTTTTTTTTTTTAAATGGCAAGTTTTTTTTATTCTGTAATAGACCTTTTTTTAATTATTTCCATGCACTTTCATGGTTTTAAACGCCTTTTAAAAATTGCGGTGTTTTTTTTCTCTTCTTCATCATCCCCAGTTCAGCTGCATTCAGCGGATCCCATTCGGCGCACTTCAGAGACCCTGCAGTGAATGCTGAATTCACTGCAGTGTCAGCAAACTGAAATTGCAGAAGTGCGCCTGACGTGAGAGCCCAGAAATTTCGGTGCTCTCTGAATAACCTGAGAAAAACTGAACCCCTGGTCCAGAAAAGGGAGTACCAACAATATACCGTATGAGGCTCTAGGAAACTTTACAAAACCTTCTAAATAAATTTTATTGGAGAACCAACCAAAAAACACCATACATCTTAAAAAACATGAAAAGAGTGAAAAAATGAGCGTTAAGTAGTAAATGTTTGAAAAGAGGTATCGCTGAAATCTGTGATATAATGCAGCACTGACTACGATCTTACAACTGGACCAACTCCATATCTACAGAATCATAGGGCTAATAAGCAGGTTAAAGAACTGCAATGTGGACCTCAATGGTTAGAGCCTGGATATAAATAAGGTATAATCACATGATATATCGCTATATCATATCCAAGTCAGCTACATAGCGATAGATAATATCCCCGTCTAGTAGCCAGAGGGAGGATAATAAACAATGCACCATAGGCTTATCAAGGCGTGAACGAAAATCAGTTAAGATAAAAGGATGTTTCAGAAGCTAGAACAGTACTTCAATGTACCCTTAATTACAAAGTGAAAAAGGAGGAGAGCGGTGGTCCACTATCAGCCAATCACAATGTGTCATGAGTATTAATTCAGTATATGGCTCCTGAAGGAAATTCGCCGATCTCGTGATGAGTTCACTGTATAAATACTCTTTACTGTATTCTTGATCAAACAAAGCTACAGCTTACTTACACATACCCGTCATTGCACCATTCATAGATCTAATTAATGGAGCAGGTCGTATGAGGTTTCACTTATATGGTGGTTTTCTATATATCCCTTTTAGATAATACTAATTTCAAGTGATTAATGAATAGGAGTTATCATTCACATCCTCCTACACCTGCATCAGACAAGGAAACCCCCCACTGAGACAGTATTACTTTTAAAGTAAATTACGAGAATAGAATATTGTGATTGATTTAGACCGTGAATGAGGATCCCTAGCATACGTTGCATGGACAGACCTCCTTGACTCCTAGCTATCCAAAACCATAGATCATGTCACTCAATCGTATTTAGATAGCAAACTTGATATAGGTATAAACGCAAGGTTTCAATTTGCAGAAGAAGAAATATCACAGTTTCCAAAATTCACATACACCGAGCTTCTTGGCTCATAACAAGAAACCACACCGCAATTAGCGTAAATAGATAAGTTTAAATTTAAAGTCGGCAGACCATTATAACCAACAGTGTGTGTGATATATATATTTATTTTACAGCGGAATAAGTTTCACAATTCCCAATACTTGCATTCAGAGAGCTTCTCGGCTCATAGCAAGAAAACGCACCACAATTAACGTAGATGGATAAATTTGAGTTTAAAGTTGGCAGACCATCATTATGACCAGCAATTATATATGCAGAGTTACAATTCACAACGGAATGGATATCACTATTCCCAGCACTTGCACACACCGAGTTTCTCGACTCCTAGCAAGAACACACATCGAGATTAGCATAAATGAATAAAGTTATAGTCAGCAAACCATCATCATAACCAACAATTGAATATGTAGGGTTACAATTTGTAGCGGAGGAAGTATCACAGTTTCCAGCACTTGCAGAAAAAGCTTCTCGGCTCGTAGCAAGGAGACACGCCGCAAATGGCATAGATGGAAAAAAGTAATCAGCAGGCCGTCATTTAAACAAACACTATAGATCACAATTCCTCTATTATCAGAAAAAAATATATTAGATCGCCATAATAAACCAATGAGGGAATTCCCCCAACATACTATTAAAACAAAATAGTGTTAAGTTCAACGCGTTTCGAAAGCTAACGCTTTCTTCATCCGGAGAGAATTACCTTGCACCCCTCTATCCACCATCTGGCTTTATGTATTCCATTACTATCCAGGACCAGCTGCTTATCATTAATTTGCTTAATTAGACCGCTCGCAGAGAAAAAACCATGCGCACCCCCGTCGATTGTTACGTCTGCGTTCCATGATCGAGAGTTGGAACGCAATTCCTTCCTCGTTGTATTGCGCAGGCGCCGAGGAGGCGAAAAGACCAAATAGCCTTGTATATAGGTCTATCACCTAAAAGTAATACTGTCTCAGTGGGGGGTTTCCTTGTCTGATGCAGGTGTAGGAGGATGTGAATGATAATACTAATTTCAAGTGATTAATGAATAGGAGTTATCTAAAAGGGATATATAGAAAACCACCATATAAGTGAAACATCATACGACCTGCTCCATTAATTAGATCTATGAATGGTGCAATGACGGGTATATGTAACCGTGTAAGTAAGCTGTATCTTTATGTTTGATCAAGAATACAGTAAAGAGTATTTATACAGTGAACTCATCACGAGATCGGTGAATTTCCTTCAGGAGCCATTTACTGAATTAATACTCATGACACATTGTGATTGGCTGATAGTGGACCACCGCTCTCCTTTTTCACTTTGTAATTAAGGGTACATTGAAGTACTATTCTAGCTTCTGAAACGTCCTTTTATCTTAACTGATTTTCTTTCACGCCTTGATAAGCCTATGGTGCATTGTTTATTATCCTCCCTCTGGCTACTAGACGGGGATATTATCTATCGCTATGTAGCTGACTTGGCCATGATATAGCGATATATCATATGATTATACCTTATTTATATCCAGGCTCTAACCATTGAGGTCCACATTGCAGTTCTTTAACCCGCTTATTAGCCCTATGATTCTGTAGATATGGAGTTGGTCCAGTTGTAAGATCGTAGTCAGCGCTGCATTATATCACAGATTTCAGCGATCCCCTTTTCAAACATTTACTACTTAACGCTCATTCTTTCATGCTTTTCATGTTTTTTAAGATGTATGGTGTTTTTTGGTTGGTTGTCCAATAAAATTTATTTAGAAGGTTTTGTAAAGTTTCCTAAAGCCTCATACGGTATATTGTTGGTACTCCCTTTTCTGGACCAGGGGTTCAGTTTTTCTCAGTGTATACTTGTTATAAGGTTTAGTCCTTTCTGAGTACCTATTGGCCTCATCTCGCTCTTTTTTTGTTTTTCTTTTTACGCTCTGAATAACCCTTATAGAGACTACTGTGCATGGCTCCACTGACCGCTGTGCAACAGAGGACACAAAACAATGATATCAATAAAGAGACAGTAAAGCCAATTCTTTTAATAGAAGTGTAAATCATTGAAGTAAACCCAGTGACCTACAGAACTCTTCCAAGAGTTACCACATTGACCTAGATATAGACGTGCACAAATATTGGTAAAGAACTAAAATTTACTAAATATGTCCAAACATTAGCCTATGATTAGGGAGCCTAGGAATTAGATTACTGTAGATACTCTAGTATACCGCTAGATTTTGGTGACAAAAATTTACCTGAAAATTGGAGAGGGTCGCGTTATAGTCGAGACATTTGCATTGCGTGTAAAAAAAAAAAAAAAAACTTGACTTGCTCAGGGATCCCAAGTCTCCTGGACATTCCAGTAGTCTCCATGAAGTGAATTCAGCCTTCCTGATGCACGCAAACAATCAGGAACTACCGGGACAGGTGGGATCCATCACGGCCAGAGGGCATGCTTGGTTTAAGCTAATCATTCAAGATTAGCTTAAAACCGAACATGCACCCGGGACGTGTAGTATTCTGACCTTCGGCTCCAGTAGGCAGGCTTTTCCACTGTGTCTTTCGCCAATAG
The DNA here is from genome assembly GCA_009667805.1 of Leptobrachium leishanense. Classification (NCBI taxonomy): domain Eukaryota; kingdom Metazoa; phylum Chordata; class Amphibia; order Anura; family Megophryidae; genus Leptobrachium; species Leptobrachium leishanense. The sequence continues at coordinate 73,847 of RXON01001822.1, read as the reverse complement.
TCAGCCCCACCCCGTTGTTGCTCCACCTGCCATCTTATCGCAAGTAAGAAGACGGGTGGCCGGCGGCTTCATACTTTGTAACAACTTCAATCATTATAGATCAGAGCACCCTGACCTCAGGGGCAGCCTGACTGTGTTAAGAGAACCTGGAAGGATTTTAAGGCAGGACGTCGGAGGCTCCTATTTGCATTCTCTTTCTTTATTGCACCCACAGCAGCAAAGAAGAGTGATGAAAAACAGAACAAAAAAGCTTAAACCCCCCACGTGGGGCACCCTCCCCAGTCCATAGGTCCCACCCCAAAGTCCATAAAAGGTCTGTGCTGGAGCGGCCACACCCTCTTTGCTGCTCTTGCACGGATCAGATGAGTTTTCACCCTCTCTGTTTTTTATTTGAATCTTTTTCTGTTTAAGATACTTAGTTTTCCCTTATTATAAATCACTGATATAGTTTTTCCCTTCCTGTATTCACTGATATATATATTTATATTTTGTTCGGTTTTATCGGGTGCTGACTTTCCCCGGCTCTAACCGCGGGCTCAGCTCCCGATTGGCAGCAAAGTCCGGTAGATCTTCAGATCACCTGGGCTTTGCCGCCTCTCGCTGGATATGTCTCTCCTTTTGGATTCCCTGCTCACTTGCCGCGATCCTTATGGTTCCTCCTGGGGGGGTCACTGTTTCTGGGCTTTGTCTGCTGCTCCCGCTGGGGGGGCGCACGGCTCCTGGGCTGAGTTCGCGCCATTTGCCGCGTGTGTTATCTCTCCCGGCACGATGCTGCGCTCCCTCTGAAGCCCCTCGAGTTCAGCCTCCCCCCGCTGAGAGCTGAGATTGACCAGACAGCTCCTGCACCTCCCGGTGATTGATGACTGGTGTTTAATCCCCTGGTTTGTGTGCAAGACCCTTTAACTCCCAGTTTTGCAGGCTTCACGCATTTTCAACTGTTTTTACACCAGTTTTTCTACCCTATCCATTGATTTGGAAAGATCTGAGTTCTATGCTAAAAAAATGTAACAAAGCTGTCCCTGTATAACACTGATTAAATATAGTGTTATACAGGGAGATCTTTATATTTAATCAGTGTTACACAGGGAGATCTTTATATTCAATCAAACATCTCCCTGTATAACATGGATTACATATAAAGATCTCCCTGTACAACACTGATTAACTATAAAGATCTCCCTGTATATATAGAACACTGATTAAATATATAGGTGTCCCTATATAACGTACTGATAACTGAAATACAAAGATGTCCCTAATATAACATACTGATAAAATAAAGGTGTCCTTGTATAACATACTGCTCTAATATAAAGGTGTCCCTAATATAACACTGTTAATATAAAGGTGTCCCTATATAACATACTGATTTAATATAAAAGGTGTCCCTATATAACGTACTGATAATATAAAGGTGTCCCTATATAACATATTGATGTCCCTATATAACATACTGATTAAATACAAAGATGTCACTATAGAACATACTGATAAATGTAACAATGTCCCTATCTAATATACGGATTAAATATAATGTTGTCACTGTCGAATATACTAATTAATTATTATGATGTCACTATATAAAACATACTGATTTAATATAAAGGTGTCCCTATAGAATATACGGATTACATATAACGATGTCCCTATATAACATACTGATTTAATATATAGATATCCCTGTATAACATACTGATTTAATATATAGATATTAGGGTTGCACCGATACCGATACTAGTATCGATATCGGTGCCGATACCGGGTACTGCAGGAGTACTTGGTACTCGTGCAGTACCCCCGATATTTTTTTCCGATACCGGAAGCCGGCATTGAGCCGGCTTGCCTGTATCCGAGGGGCTGCGGCGGCTGTCCGAATGCTCTATCGGCATTCGGACAGCCGCCCCTGGAGCTCTGCGATACTTACCTTCCTTCAGCGCCGCCGAGAATGTCTTCGCGCGCGCTGGTTGGAAGGACCCCAGCCGCGACCACGTGGGACCATGTGATCACGGCTGGGGTCCTTCCAACCAGCGCACGCGCGGAAACTTTCCCGGCGTCGCTGAAGGAAGGTAAGTATAAACAAAGTGAGCAGCTGCAGGGCCTGTCCGAATGCCGATAGAGCATTCGGACAGGCCCTGCAGCTGCTCTCCGCTCATACTTACCTTCCTTCAGCGACGCCGGGAAAGTTTCCGCGCGTGCGCTGGTTGGAAGGACCCCAGCCGTGATCACATGGTCCCACGTGGTCGCGGCTGGGGTCCTTCCAACCAGCGCGCGCGAAGACTTTCCCGGCGTCGCTGAAGGAAGGTAAGTATGAGCGGAGCAGAGGGGGCATATCCATGAGCAAGGGGGCATATCCATGAGCAATGGGGCAATATCCATGAGCAATGGGGCAATATCCATGAGCAATGGGGCATATCCATGAGCAATGGGGCATATCCATGAGCAATGGGGCATATCCATGAGCAAGGGGGCAATATCCATGAGCAATGGGGCAATATCCATGAGCAATGGGGCAATATCCATGAGCAATGGGGCAATATCCATGAGCAATGGGGCAATATCCATGAGCAATGGGGCAATATCCATGAGCAATGGGGCAATATCCATGAGCAATGGGGCATATCCATGAGCAATGGGGCATATCCATGAGCAATGGGGCATATCCATGAGCAATGGGGCATATCCATGAGCAATGGGGCATATCCATGAGCAATGGGGCATATCCATGAGCAAGGGGGCAATATCCATGAGCAAGGGGGCAATATCCATGAGCAAGGGGGCAATATCCATGAGCAAGGGGGCAATATCCATGAGCAAGGGGGCATATCCATGAGCAATGGGGCAATATCCATGAGCAATGGGGCAATATCCATGAGCAATGGGGCATATCCATGAGCAATGGGGCATATCCATGAGCAATGGGGCATATCCATGAGCAAGGGGGCAATATCCATGAGCAATGGGGCAATATCCATGAGCAATGGGGCAATATCCATGAGCAATGGGGCAATATCCATGAGCAATGGGGCAATATCCATGAGCAATGGGGCAATATCCATGAGCAATGGGGCAATATCCATGAGCAATGGGGCATATCCATGAGCAATGGGGCATATCCATGAGCAATGGGGCATATCCATGAGCAATGGGGCATATCCATGAGCAATGGGGCATATCCATGAGCAATGGGGCATATCCATGAGCAAGGGGGCAATATCCATGAGCAAGGGGGCAATATCCATGAGCAAGGGGGCAATATCCATGAGCAAGGGGGCAATATCCATGAGCAAGGGGGCATATCCATGAGCAAGGGGGCAATATCCATGAGCAATGGGGCATATCCATGAGCTGGGGGGCATATCCATGAGCTGGGGGGCATATCCATGAGCTGGGGGGCATATCCATTAACTGGGGGGGCAATTATCCATGAGCTGGGGGGGCATATCCATGAGCTGGGGGGGCAATTATCCATGAGCAGGGGGCATATCTATGAGACCTGGGGGCTTTATAGGAGGTCTGTTCTTATTGGAAAGCGTCACATGGCATAAAATAAAAGTATCGGTAATTGGTATCGGTGAGTACTTGAACAAAAGTATCGGTACTCGTACTCGGTCTTAAAAAAGTGGTATCGGTGCATCCCTAATAGATATCCCTGTATAACATACTGATAGAGGATGTCACTGTGCTCCTTTCTATAGAACTACTTGTGGCACAAACCACTATCAGAGGTTTTGGATATCTTGACCGAGCTTTGAGGTGTAGGCCCACCTGCCACGGTAACTCCTTGATGGGATGAGTCCTACCTAGTGGACCGGAAGCCGCTTTTGCGCGGCTTCTCAGGGTCTCACGTGTCTGTGGGTACCTTGCGCATTATTATTTTTTGCGCACTTTCGGCCTACATGCATAGATTGTTATGCTCGACACCATGTCGCGCTTGTACCCCTCTGACATGCCCCTTTTGCCGGATATTTTTTACATCCATTATGGCTGATGTTACTCCAGAATTGCCGCTACGAGCGGATGACTTCCCGGGCAAGTTACTCACCACGGTGAGGCCCCCAGATATACCCGCAGCACGTGGCAGGTGTGTAAGTCAGATGGCAAGGTCTAACACCTTCAGAGGGGCTGGCAGCTCCGCACAGCTACTTGTGGCCATATCCTCCGACACTGATCCTCGTATGAGAGCCCACTCCCGCTGGGCGCTTGGGGCGGAGCTCCCTAGGAGGTGATGACCTCCGCTCCTACTGAACGGGATTCCCCTCCACACATGTGCTAAGCCAGAGCACGTGGATAATCCTCCTAGAGGGCCTGGCATCCCCGATACTCTGCCCTCTGAGATTGGCGAGGTGACCTCGCGTACAGAGCCCCTGACCGCGGGCCTTGGTGGCGGTCTTTCAGATCAGGCCTACTCTTCCGGGTTCTGGCCGACTCCCCACGACCATTTACTCGGCAAGTGAGGAACCCGAGCAAGGGGAGGATGACGGAGCGCTAGAGATTTATGCTCCACAAGATGATGGCCTGTTGGCCGAGGAGGTGAGGGCCCTCATCACCTTTGATTTCCTATGGTGAGGCGTCTCTGCGTCTGTTGTGAGTATATGCGGTGGCACCTCCCAGGTTTGGTTTTTCGCACTGTTAATGTCTTTGGGTCTGCCTTGTCGGCCGGTCATTTGGGTTTTGAGGTTTCTCCTCTGGGGAGTCATCCCTTGGTATGCCGACTGCTCGAAGGTGCTTGTCTTTCTCGGCCCGGCTCTGAGTTATTCGTCTACTTGGGTTGTGTCCCGAGTTGTATCTTTTCGTTGATCAGACCGGACACTCCGTCCTTGGCCCTCCGACAATTGTCAGCGTTCCTGCTGGTATTGGTTTGTATTTTTTAAAGTCAGCCGGTCTCTCATTGGTCACTAGCACTGATGCGTTGAACATGCAAATCGGAGCCTCCGACGTCCTGCCTTAAAATTCCCAAATTTTCCTATTCTATATGACGGAAAGTTTGGATTTTAATAAGGACTCGGAGGCGAGTATTTCCCACCTCTCCCGCCCTTAGGGGGTGCATTTTGACCGGCTGGGTTGGTATGTTTTATGCGCTGCGCATATTTCGTTGTTATTTTGGTCCCTCTCATGGGGTCCTGGGGGGGGGGGGGGGTAACGGGTTCTCGGTACCCTCGCACCACTAATGTTTGCTATCATGTTCTGTGCTTCTTAATTTGTTTGATCGGGGCTTCCGGTTCTGGATTATCGTCCGCCCTGGATACGGTTCCTGTTGACTGATCCTGTGGTTGATTTCGTCAGTCGCTTGAAAGAAAGAGGGTGTGGCCGCTCCAGCACAGACCTTTTATGGACTTTGGGGCGGGACCTATGGACTGGGGAGGGTGCCCCACGTGGGGGGTTTAAGTTTTTTTGTTCTGTTTTTCACTCTTTGCTGCTGTGGGTGCAATAAAGAAAGAATGCAAATACTCGCCCCCAAGTCCTTATTAAAATCCAAACTTTCCGTCATATAGAATAGGAAAATTTGGGAATTTTAATTGTTTACCGGTAGAGTAAACTTTTATAATTTTGCTCGGTGTTATATTTCGAGTCTTGAGTATTCTCTCCTTTCTATAATAAATCTATCCATCGCTTTCTATTCGGGTCGCGTTATACTTAAGTATCTACGGTAAATAAAAACAGAAGGCATACAGATCTAGTGAAGAAATAAAATAGAACGTTTATTTGTAGTTTGAAGGATCACCAGTTTTCTAAAAACTTTATCTAGGACCATACATGCATTATTGACGAGGTTATAGAACGGATCATTCAACCTACCGAGAAATCTACAGTGCAGGTACGCGGGTATCCAGGGATGCCAGGGCTAAAGCGCCAGATTGTCTCCAGATGGTTGAAAAGACGTCCATCCGTACAAATGGCCTAAATGGGAAGAGACAACATTGTAAGTTACCCATTACACATAACAGATCCATGCATGTTCTCAAACACAAAATTAAAAAAAAAAAATCCTAAAAAGGGGTTGCTGTGGGGGGGGGGGGGGAATATACAAATAAAAAAATTGCCTGCAGATGAATTCATACTTTAAAATCTTCCTGGTTCAAAGCAATATCCAATTTTGTTTTCAGTGTGCCTTGTGACCTTACAATCTATCTTGGGTTTTTAAAGGGTAAGATAACACTTGAACAGTTTCCAGGCCGGCAGGGATAAACTTAGATTCTAGAGCACGCATGATACTGTGCAGTAAAGCAGTCTTGCAAAGCTATGCTCAAGTTTTAGAACTCACAATAAAATGGGCCGACAGCAAAAGCGTGCATAAAATAAAAACAAATTGAACAGCCTCTGTTTTGGATTTACATTGTTTAAGAACAGCCATGTAAGAAACAGCTGGAATTATACCTGCATATTGGAGGTCACACATAGTTACATTTGCTGAAAAAAGACATGCGTCCATCGGGTTCAGCCTCTCACACATCACCTACTGCTGTTGATCCAAAAGAAGGAAAAAAAAACCAGTCTGAAGCGCTCGCCAATACGCAACACTGGGAAAAAATTCCTTCTTGACCCCAGAATGGCGTCAGATTTCTCCTTGGATCAAGAAGCTTACCCACATATTATACACACACGTTACATACAGACGTTCATAGAAATTCCTACAGGTTAGGAGGTTAAATTAGCTTTTGACATTTATAAGGCCTATGCGGATGGACAGGGTACGGAGACATTTAAGAAATGGACGCATAGCTCCTGGTTACAAGTCTATTTTTAAAGACTTAATTGATCTTGTGCCAGCTTTCTGTAGAACATGTTTCATGGGTTCCAAGAAAAGCCAATGTCATGTAACATTTTTTTTCTTCACAGGAAAAAAACAAAACTAAAAACACTGCACAACTTGAAAAGGCAATTAAAAGGAATATACAATTGACAATATTACATGTCCAATTTTAACAAATCATATTTTTACAGAATTGTGTGTTTTACCCCTGCAAGTCCAGCTTATGCTGGCTCCATAATGCAGCGCAAACCTCCTTCCAGCTATACTTCCTCATAGTATTTTGCTTCTGATGGGTTTAAAATTTGCTGCAAAAGAACATCGATTTTTCTCTCAAAAGTGTGCATAAAGGCATATCCAGTTAAAAACACAATAAATGCAGAAAAACGTAAGCACAAAATTGGACAAATGCCCAAATACAGAAGTTATATTGTGGTGGATGTGGATTTTTCTTTAATATCTTCAAATTTTCAATAGAAAACAAAATAACAGGTCAATTATTGCCTAGTATCATGATCCATTTTCACTCCCGCACAAAAATAAATAAATGGCAAGGAAGTTTGACAATGCATCATGGTTAGACGGTTAGATTGTGGTGAGATTGTGATTTTAACATATGACATTTCACTTTTCTTTTTAACATTACATAACGGGGAAACCTCCAGACTCTATTGAAACCTCCAGCACACAGAGGTATCAGGCATTTAGGGCGATTTCCACAGAAAGTTAGCAGTACTACCACCACTCCCCTAAGGGTCACAAGCCTACTTCTATGAATTAAACCTGTGATCAACACAATATCTAAATCATGTCACCAATGTCACAGATCATAAAGATTGAAATATCTCGACAAGCAGTCAGTACAAAGTGCAAGTTCTCCGTACAGTGCGAGGCGCCGTCACTGCACGGCTCTATAAAAGGTGCATTATGTGTGTAAATTGTGCTAGAGCTTGACAGATTGACTCTCTATGGGGACAGCAATGCCCGTTTAGTCAGCATATTGGAATTCAGAAGTTACAAAGAGGAGAATGCACTCAGGGCGACGCTAACCTATTACTGCCAGATTGAGACGCCATTCTATGCCAATGAATGTGAGCGATACGTGCGTTAAGATGACACATCCATTTGGTAACAACTATTGTGCTTTAAATGATCACTTTGTGCAAATGTGCTTTTACCTTTAATGATAAAGGTCTTTCAGTAACTGCAGTTTATTAAAGTGGTATTCTTCGGTTATATTTGGTATTGTTCTTGGTTTTCCATGGATAAAAAGCCAAAGACAAAATAAGTCCAGAAAATTCTGTCCAGACTAGACTGCGCTTGTGGAAGCGGCTGTCAGAAATCACTCAAGGATTTATAGATTATTTCAAAGATGCCCATAGGTTGCAATGTATCCTGGTGCCATGTTAGTAATGAGATCACATTTGGATTACCAGATGGAACGTCTGCCAAATCCATCCTAGAGGGATCATTTGCAGAGTGGAAAATGTACAATTGGACGGTCATATGCATCAATAAACATGCAAACACATCAATAGCAACCTTACCTTAACAAGATGGGGTCTCACTAAGGTGAGGATGGATGTATAGCGCTCCATAATTGGAGGGAAGCCGACTTCTAGCTGTGCTTTGGCATAGCCTGTGCGTTTTGAGATTACGGTAGACTTTTTACACCATGGTACGAACTGTCTGTACTCCTCCACGTTGGACACCACTTCATACATCTCCTGCATGGAGTACCTGAGGAGCAAAGATACAGTTGCAGTGATCTTTCCCAAACACAGAAACCTTGCATTAGCTTTAGCTTGAAGGCAGCACATTTTAGGGCTTAACCAGTCAATGGCCATTTAGCCATGGGCTCCTAGAATTTAGAAGTATACCACACAAACGCATAAGGCTATCCTAAACAAAAGATAAATCCAGGTTAAGTATCCATGTAATTGGGCAGACTAGATGGGCCGAAAGGTTCTTATCTGCCGACATTTTTCTATGTTTCTATGTTTCTATACAAAAGTTTGGCTCCTAAAAATCAATAAATTTTACTACCAAGGGGGTTCTTAAGAGCGCTGGTGTTTGCCAAAGTTCCATTTAGTGAAACACCAGTGTTTGTCGCTGCAGCAATGTCAGATTTTGGACGGTGTTCGCAACTTTGGCAACCACTAGCACTCTGAAAAAATTTATTGTGATAAAGATTTTACCCAATGCAAGAGATTATAAAAGGTTTGTTGAGACATTTACGGAATGTTCCCAAAGTTCCTTTAGTAAATGGGCTCAAAAAGAAATTCGAACACATCCTCTTAGAAATATCAAAAAAAAAGGTACAAAATGCACCGCACAGCCCTAGCATTAGAAATATAATAACCTCTGCGATAAAAAGTACTACCTCCGAGTCATACTACTAATATTATTAGGCTTGGTATAGTAGTGGCAAGTACTGCTGCCATCAGTAACCGCTTACAGGAAGCGGCAATTCAACAATCTACACGTATGCTGCTAATAATGTTAAACGTTTTCATTAGTTTCATCCCACAGCACACAAACGAGCTGTATTTCCTCCCCTGTCACTAAATGAAGGTTCATAATTGTCATTTTATAAATATATTGTGCTATTTTAGGAGTAGTAAAGAATGAAAAGTTTTTAAAAAAAAGTATATGTAATTACATTAATTCCTCATCCCACTTAATGCCTTGCCACACTGGTGGCAGGATTACAGAGTATCAGGTGTTGAATTCACCCGTGAAAATTATTCCTCAAAGAACATGGAAATATTTTGATTTTAGCAGGAAACAAGTCAATAAAGCAAAGACAGTGCTACTGGTTGTGGGGTGCTTATTGTTTTCATCGTTGTCTTTGGTGGGGGAAGAGAGGGGCTCTGCACCCACAAATAAAGGCTACATACTGCTTTCAGATTATATAGCCATAAAGCACTCTAGCAACACGAATGTGCTATGCAGCTGTCCTGTACCTGCATTCAAGTCTCTTAATTCCTTTGCAAGATGCACTGAAACGCTTTATTGTGAGATCACACAAGCTTCAGTCACGGGTTTTAAATGAAATCCAAGAAGTGACAGGAAGAAATGAACATCCACAAACCATATAGAAAATCCAAAATGCAAATCGCAAATGCAGCAAGCACGATACACGGATATCCGTGGACTAAGGCTGGACGTCCACTGGATCCATAGTTGTGCGACTGACTTGGTCGTCAGACTAGGAGCGATATTGGTCGTGCCACTTGGTCTGATGAGGGTCGTCCATTGCATCAGACTAGCGATCAGCGACTATGGACAACTATGGACCCAAAAACTAGTTTATTCTGGTTCTCTTTTCCTTTTTTTTTGAGACTAGTGCATATTGCATTCTGCTTTTAGAGACACTGCAATCCTTTGTGTGCAAAAATGGATATGGAGGAGCTGGATTATTATTATTTATAAAGCGCCACCATATTCTGTAGCTCTGTACAGAGGGCACAACATTGAACAACATTTTACAAACCAGGCCCTATTCCCATGGGAATTTACAATCCAGAAGGTTTAGGGGTGGAAACAGGAGGAGAGGACTGCAAGGTGAGAGTGATGGACAAGTGGGAGTGAAGGACTAGTGGCGTCAGTGAGTCGGGTGGAAGGCTTCCCTAAATAGGAATGTATTAAGGGAGCGTTTGAAGGAAGGGAAACTAGCAGAGTCTGATAGGATTTCTCACGAGCAGCCCCTGAGTCTATCATGGGTAGAGGTGATGCGGGGAGAAGCTATGGGCAGGTCTGGATGAGCTAGTTCGGTGTGAATTTTAATCCATTTGCGCAGCTGAAAAAAGGACCTAAAATTCATTTCACCCTGTACTCTATCCAAACATGGCTAGTCCCACCCATCTCCAATACACAAAATATACATTTAAATATCAAAAAATTTAATATAATAGCATTTTTAACTCCCCTAATCAACTTCTCAGCATCCATGTCCTTCCCTGATCGTCTGGCTGTGTTGCATGTGCGATATTTCCAAAATTTTTGGTCTGATAACTAGTCTGCAGCAGACTTCAAAAGTCGCTGGAAGTCCCAAGTCTGAAGCAATGGATGATGGTACATTCACAATAGTGTTCTTGGATTGGTCTGACGACACTGAAGACTTTGTGCGATGTCGTTGTTGCACGAATACGGATCCAGTGGACGCCCAGCCTTAGGCTGGCATCAGACGAACGCAGTTATCATGTCAGTGTTGCTGCGCAGTTTAACGTTCGTCGTAGCAAAGAATCATGATCAAGAGACTCACACACGAAGTACGTGCGCACCGAATTGCGCACGCACAACGCACAAGGCAAATGGACACAAGTTAGGCAAGAGCGTAAAACCGCTACCACGGACGCGCAGAGTGCGCCACGTCTGCGTAGCGTTCTGTGCGAGTGATGAGATGTCCGACGCAGCGCATTTGCGATGTCCTGCGCCTTGACGCACAAAATGGCTTTTCATATCCTTTTTCCAATTTTTTGCATTTTATTTCCATTTTTAAAAAAAAAAAAAACACGGACCGTGAAGTGTCTACAGTATCTTATGTCAGTACATCTGTCCGTTGTGCATGCACGAATAGTGCGCTCAGACTGCGTTCATCTGACATTAGCCTTAAATGACATCCAGGAAGAAATGAACATCCACAAACCATATATAAAATATTAAAATCCAAAATGCAAATTGCAAATGCAGCAAGCATGATTGATATACGGATGTCTGTGGACTTGAGGCACCCTCCCTGCAGCAACCTTTGTATTGCTGTCTGTAGTATCCCATTAACAGACCTATACAGCGGGCACGAGTTCATTAATAACTTGCTTATGATCCAATAACCATTCTTTTGTATGTGCCATAAAACTACAGCTATAACAATATTTAACCCCTGGTGTGCACACTGCCAGTCCCTGGACAGTTGCTCGTCTAACCGAATCTCACGCCTCACTTCCTAGCAGTCGTTTCTGAACGTCCGTTGAACTGTATTTCACCTGTACGCGGCCTAGTGGGGTCAATAATTTCTAGGAGTAAGTCTGCTAGTGAACGGCAGCATACACCACAGGGACATCCAACTTTATCCTCTGCCAACCTTCCTCAGTCATCACAGGGACAGCTGCTCCATGGTTGAATCCTCTGGATCCAACTTGTATATTCATAAAGTTTGTAAGGGAATCTGGTCATCATGGTGAACTGATCAGTCTTGCAGACATAGGCGACTCTACAGGGGGGCAATTGCCCCCCCTAGGTTATTTCTTGCCCCCCCACCAAAAATCAACATCCAGCTTCCCACACTTCTTCGGACCAACGTATCTCCGTAGCTATGCATCGTATATGGATGAACTAGGTGTCATTTGAAAGGGCAGATTCTGGCCTTTCCAATGATACATCACACTGAATATAGTCATGTGGGGTAAAAGTCATAAAACATCAAATAAAAACGTGCACTTAAACGTAAACATTTTCACAGGGTTGAAATGGCTCAGCAGTGAAATGGCTAATGTTCAGACTATACATTACCTTGTGTATTACGTTAGTTTATGCCTTGGTTTAGTTGTATATTAAGGGTTAATGGGCAGGCTTCATCCCTCACAGTATACATTTGTTTTTTCCTTGATTAATGGCATTTTAGGGGTTAATGGGTTGGCTACATGCCTCAGTGTATTCATTTCATGTTTTTAGGGGTTAAGGGGTAGCTAAATGCCACATTGTTTATTATTTTTATTGCATTTCTCTGGGTTTAAGGCATTTTAGGGGTTATTATGGAAGTTAAAATCTAAAGGGTCTAATGATCTGTAGATCCTCTGCTTTCCGTCACATCTCGGGGAATTTATTTTGCAGAAAATAAGGTGAATTCCCTATTTAGCGAATGGTCACTGTAATTTGCTAAAAGTGGAGTCGCTGAAGCAGTTATCAGACAATCAGCGGAAACTGCCAAATTGCGTCAAATAAAATATTGAATTTAAGTATCAGGTTAGTACAACAAAAAGGCATCATTGCATCACATTACTCTGGGGTTTTGTAATATATATATATATATATATATATATACTTATTTAGGGCACTATTACCTGGTGTGAGCTAACCCTTGCGTCGGTGTGATTTTGCGTTAGCGCCAGGTTAATTCAGTCTAGCGCCTGACCAACAGATCGTTTGCCTCCTGCTACAAATGGGAAAAATCACTTAGCGCGTCGCTATTAGCGATTTGTACCGCGAGCTTACTGTACTTTCCGCGTCCTATACTTAACACGGGGAGTGCTAGATATATCTTTACAGATCACTTGGTGACGAAAAGGAAGAGGGGTAAACCCTCAAAAAGGACGAAGGAGTGCCAACATTAAAACGTAACTTTTATTAATTACAATGTATCACACAATAAACCGACAAAAGTTAAAAAACAAACACAGACGCGATGTGAAACGGCACGGTGAAAATGCATGTATTGGATTACCAAATGGCAACAGTAGGGTAAATACCGATTTGCCAGATATACCAGATGACAAGACTGAACGGTATCAGTGGCTGAATATTGCGTTCGAGATGCAGCATTAACAGAATTGGGTTAGGTTAATGGACCAGATATGTGCTACTACAGAGTCATATATAAGCAAACATGCGTAGATTGCTGATTGCAAAGGAAAACACCAAAAAGGAGCAAATTAATATTGCAGAATACTATAGTATCAAAATATAGATATATAGAGTGTGCCTTGGCTACCTTATATTGGCAAAAATAATATCTACTTGGTAGTGTGGCATAAAATTTGGTTTAACCAATTCCCAAAGGAGGTGCTATAGATTAATAAAGCATGGATTGCTAAATTGCGGATAGGCGCCAAAAACAGAGGATTATTGATGCAGGGTACTTAGTATCAGAATATTGAAACAATGTTAAGCATTCATTTGGTCTGACTACCCCTATATTGACACAAGTAAATTCTGCAAACTGGCAGTGCCGCAGCAAACCAGCCAATCGAACATAGAGACGCCACCTCACCCCACATCCAGAGGGGATCAACCACCGAGGCGTGTAATTACAAAAATTGGCAAACAAAATCAAGACTTCACCTGTCCCTAAAAGACTGAAATAGATTCTGACATCACCCTACCGATTCACACCACATACAAATTTAAAATGAACAGGACTGTTCATTTTAAATTTGTATGTGGTGTGACTCGGTAGGGTGATGTCAGAATCTATTTCAGTCTTTTAGGGACAGGTGAAGTCTTGATTTTGTTTGCCAATTTTTGTAATTACACGCCTCGGTGGTTGATCCCCTCTGGATGTGGGGTGAGGTGGCGTCTCTATGTTCGATTGGCTGGTTTGCTGCGGCACTGCCAGTTTGCAGAATTTACTTGTGTCAATATAGGGTAGTCAGACCAAATGAATGCTTAACATTGTTTCAATATTCTGATACTAAGTACCCTGCATCAATAATCCTCTGTTTTTGGCGCCTATCCGCAATTTAGCAATCCATGCTTTATTAATCTATAGCACCTCCTTTGGGAATTGGTTAAACCAAATTTTATGCCACACTACCAAGTAGATATTATTTTTGCCAATATAAGGTAGCCAAGGCACACTCTATATATCTATATTTTGATACTATAGTATTCTGCAATATTAATTTGCTCCTTTTTGGTGTTTTCCTTTGCAATCAGCAATCTACGCATGTTTGCTTATATATGACTCTGTAGTAGCACATATCTGGTCAATTAACCTAACCCAATTCTGTTAATGCTGCATCTCGAACGCAGTATTCAGCCACTGATACCGTTCAGTCTTGTCATCTGGTATATCTGGCAAATCGGTATTTACCCTACCTGTACCCTACTGTTGCCATTTGGTAATCCAATACATGCATTTTCAACGTGCCGTTTCACATCGCGTCTGTGTTTATGTTTTTTAACTTTTGTCGGTTAAGGCTGGGGTCAGACTGAGGCAGTGCGAACGCGCGTTCTGGCGCACTTAATCACGGCCGTGCTAGCAGCAGATGCCGGGCAATGACGGCCAATATACGAAGTACGGTCGCACAAAAGTCCGGCTGCGCAACGCAAGTGGAAAATGAACGCATTTTTTCGAGAACGTTAAACCACTAGTACTGACGTACAGAGTGCGCTGCGTCCGCTAGAGGCGTGTGTGCGTGAATTGGAGACATCAGACGCTGCTAATGTCCGGCCAACATAACGTCCAGATGCACAAAGTGTTTTATTGAAGATCCGTACAAAATCACGGATGAAACTGCGCATAGTATGACCGCTATTGCGTATTCCGTGAAAAAATACGTCCATTCTTCGAACGCACATTTTCACGGACAACGTGAAAAATGCGTTAGTCTGACCCTAGCCTTATTGTGTGATACATTGTAATTAATAAGTTACGTTTTAATGTTAGCACTCCTTCGTCCTTTTTGAGGGTTTACCCCTCTTCCTTTTCGTCTACAATATTTATCAGGTTCAATCCTATGTGGGAGTGTCCATACCCGGAGTGAATTGTCACTCTTTTTGGGGTGGGGTGATTGTCTACCTCCCTAGTGGAGGCTTTTTTTGTTTTTCTTTTTTTCATGATTAGATCACTTGGTGCCAGCACTAAATTTTTTGAGGTGCACCAATTGCAACATTTTACCTACTGCTCAGCCCTGGTGCTAACTCCAAATAAACAGAAAAAACAGGTCCTCGTCCAAAATGAACAGGCAATTGAAAGGAATGCAACACAGGTGTTCTCTTGGCCCCATACACCATAGTAATGGATATGGTCAAGAATGCCGCTGCTGTTGCAGTCGGCTCTATTATAAATGTATCCTTTATCCACATATATCCTAATTCTAATATATTGCCTAATTTTAAACATTTTATGCTGGCGGCTATTCATAGTATGTAAGCAGTTGATTATTAGGGTGACTGTGTGGACCATGTTTAAAGGAACACATGGATAAGTCTTGCCCTGAAACCTGTATTGTTTATATGCTGTAGCAGGGAATTTTTTGTCGCTCACCTGGCCTTCCTTTTGGCTCTATTAAATGCAGTGTAATGATTCTACATGCTGCTGGGAGGCATTTATCATGCAATGCCCATCAGCCTTAATATATGTGTGCATCAAAACATGGATGATACGGCCACCGTGGAGGATTTTAATAATGCAGGAGTGAGAGGTTATTCACTGGATGTGTTCATATTCAAGCTTGTGAGGGTGGGGGATAGGTAAGGAAAAGAAAAAACGTTCTATCCTGTACACAACTGCATTAGCGCTGGGTCTCAACTTGGGTCTTAGAGTTTCCCTAGCGTGCGCCAAACGACCTTGTTCATGGACTACTGCAGTCAAGGTGATCTGTTAGTAGGTCGTCAGGCACTAACAGGGTTATTCAGAAAGCGGTGAAAAGCAGGAGAATGACTGACTGGAGAATGGAAAATTCTAGGTCAAAATAGCCGATTCTTTGACCAAGAATTTTCCATTCTCCAGTCATTCTCCTGCTTTTCACCTCTCTGAATAACCCTGTAAGTTTTAGCGACTCGCACTAAATTTTTCCTTTAGTGATGTTGTCTTAGCTCACACCAGGTGATCGGGCCCTTACTTTTATTCAGTGGTATGATTTAGTGGTGAAAATTATTAGTGCCCCCCAGTTTTGACTGCGGTATCTTCTGTGCCCCCCTAAATATTGTTCCTAGAGTCGCCACTGCTTGCAGATGGACTTTTATATTACCTCTGGAAGTCGTAGAGGATTTCTTATTTTTCTTCCACTCCTACATACTGTGATATGGTGAAGGGACTGATCTGCAAACTGGTGCATGTTCCCCTTGTTTTAAAGGGAGGGTTGGGATGTCTATGCCTAGGTGGTTCTCTTAGTTCTTGCTGCAGGTTTCTCAGCTGTTGCTAATCAAGTTAAAAGGGAAATGCAGGTCTATTTTTTTTAATTGACAGCTAGACAAAAATCAAAAAAAATTAAGAATGTAAAAAATTCTTCTTTTCTTGCTTTAAACGCTGTCATTTCATTTTTCTGGCCACGCCCCTCAGATAGGGGTGTTTCTTCAGCTCCCACTTCCTGAATATTCCCCGCCTCCTCCACCCATCAAAGCTCCACATGAACTAGCAAAAGCTGTGCACGTGAAACCCTTTGCAGCTCAGGACCTCAGACTGGAGAAACCAAATATTAGCATCTCTGCAACTATGGAAGCAAAACACACTCACCTGCTGACTCTGTCACACACTCGCCTCACCCCCTGGCTCGATCACTACTAAGCTCTTTCATGGTTTACATACGGTCTCAAACTCCCTCACAGATCACTCCCTCTCATACTGTCTCTTGCGCGCCATCTGCCCTTCTGCTTTATTTTCCTGTCCGTTCACCTTTTCTTACAGTCTGCTTTTTTTTCTGTTCATGTCTTTTTCTCACCGTGTTTATTGATTTCGTTCCTTTCCCGTCTCTGCAGTAGCTGGGGATGAAAGTTACAGGTTTGGTCCCAGCAAGAGCACCTCTCCAGTAAGTGTCCTTGGGCAAGACACCCAACGGTACATACTCGCCACTCAGGACATACTTGCAAATGCGAGAAATCTCAATGTATCCTTCCTGGTAGAATACTTCGAAAGATTGAGCTGAGGCGAGGGCGGGGCTGAGTGCCATTCCACAGTGCAGGAGGGAGGAGGAGCAACTCCGCCACACATAAACTCAAATCAGTTGCTCCAAAGGGAGGTGGAGCAACGTTGAATTCCTCAAAATGCATATTGATTGGTTAGCTCAAAGTGCCTCCTGTGGTGAGCATGGAAAGTACCAAGAAAGAAATATATATATATATATATATATATTATATATATATATATATATTTTTTTTTTCATATCACATTTGCTTGCTTTTTTTTATGCCTGCCGAATAAGACTATTGTCACATTCAAAAGGCATTGCAGGTTCTTGAAGGCACACTGACAAAGCATGTATGTCCCTTTAATAAAGGTTTCCTGAATTAGGGAAACACTGAGGCGGGGACAGCTTGGAAACCTACAGCAAAGTTTGGTGAAAGTTGCCCCCCCCCAAAAAAAAATAAAAAAAATTGAAAGGGATGTATAAACTCAGGTATAATTTTCCATTATGTTTTGTTTGCTGGTGCTGCACATTGAAGAGAACACTGCTGCAATAAACGGCGAGAGACAACAGCATAAAGACGTTTGTTTTGAATTTAAAGCCCTAGTGGACAGTGCTATACTGCCCCGTGCCAGTACTGGATCACAATACCACTGAACAGGTCCTAGTTTTCCCACTGGAGAGGCATAAGCGTCAAGGGACCGGCATGTGTATCATGTGATGCAACTTCACACCTATAAACAGTGTGGTGCTCTCCCTGCAGTTAGTAGCACTGTATATTTGCTGGGCTTGTGAGGCTACTGTGAATCATTATGGAATAATGCCATCTTTTGTTCAATCCTGTGCCAGTAGCTCTAGTGGCCTGTTCCACACGAGAAGTAATGTCAATTTTGAAAGTTGAGGTTATGTTCTGTGAGAAGCCCCTTTATTGCAGCTTCACTGCTCAACCCAATCACAACTGCTCTGAGAGCCATGAGCAAATAATCTCCAAACTGGCATGCACTAACGCTTAGCGCAAACCTGTCCTCGGGATCCTCAACCAGGCTAGATTTTAAGGATCACCTTGGGGTAAATGCAGACTGAATCCTGCAATCACTGAGCAGCAAATCATGTCACCTGTGCTTCAGATATCTGTCAAACCTGGCCTGTTAGCGGGTCCTGAGGACAAGTTTGAGAAACACTGGTTTAGAGGGTCTAAAGTAAGAAGAGATCGATTCCGCGGACTCTTCATGCAGTTTGTAAAATTTACAGCTAGCGTCAGACAAACGCAGTCATCATGTCCGTGTTGCCGCACAGTTTAACGTCCGTCGTAGCATAGTATAATGATCACGAGACCCACACACGAAGTACGTGCGCACTACGCAGATGGCAACAGACGCAATTTAGGCAAAGACGTAAAACCGTTAAGACGGACGCGCAGAGTGCGCACCACATCCGCGTAGCAGCCTGTGTGAGTTATGCTGCGACAGGCACAGCGCATTTGCGACGTCCATCACATTGACGCTCAGGTTTTTTTTTTTGGACTGGCTGACTATACTGGTCTTTTGTTTCCCATAGTTCCCTTTTTTGTTCTACATCCATTTAAAAAAAAAAAAAAAAAAACGGACTGTGTAGTGTCTACAGTATCTTCGGTCAGTACGTCCTTCATGCACGTACGCAGAGTGCGCTCAGACTGCGTTCATCTGACATTAGCCTTAATCTGTAATTTCAATGTGTCGGGGCTGGCAATGTGCAGCCAGTAAAGAAACAAAAACGATCAATAGTTTACTTGAAGGTCTGCCTGCATACAGCAGATCTGAGAGCGTCATATACATTAGCCCCAATAGATGCAAGTAATATTGCCTCTTGCTAGGTGTTTGGGACAGTGATTTCACCAATATTTGTCACCAAGTGAGATCACAGAGCTCCAGAAATCCGTGTCAAAATGAGGCAGGATACCAATAAATTACATTGGGCAGCGACAGCAGCCTAGTCTGAGGTGTGAATAAGACTGTAGCGTCATAATGTAACAGATTAAACAGTTAATTGTCCAATAACAGGTCTGGGGTCTTTGTGCCATAAACCTACAGATACCATTTAGTGACCATTACATTATTTAACCCGCAGCCAGTCACTGGACAACTGATTGCTCAGTGATCCTGCATCAAATTGCTTTATCAAAAAGCAACTGAATTGTATGCTACGATTCCCAGCTGGAACCAGCGAAACATACAGCCCAGTCTTCAGGTACACACATTTAACGTAAACAGTTATGGGGGAAAAAACATGTTTTGCCCGTTTGAAAGGGAATCACGGTCTTGACAGGGACTCCGAGACGCTGTGCGCGCTGTGGGTTGTCCTGTAGGCCGGCTCTCGTCTCGGAGCGGTCCCAACTCCAAACCCCCTCCAGCATGCCATGATCACAGGGGATACTGAGGAACTAAAAAAGCAATTACTCCCTTTCTTTAAATTATATAGCGAAGCTAAAGTGAAAAAAAAAACACAAAAAAACAAAACAAAAAAAAAAACACTGACCCACCTAGAGCGAGTAGTTCTCTTTCATATGGACCAGACTTGTTTCGCCAACATCAGGTACACTTTAACTAGGGGTGCACCGATACCCCTTTTTAAGACCGAGTACGAGTACCGATACTTTTATTTAATGTCATGTGACGCTTTCCAATAGGAACAGACCTCATAAAAATTTATATGAGATTGACCGCAGCTCACATGGAATATTGGCCCCCAGGTCTCATGGAATTGGCCCCCAGGTCTCATGGAATTGGCCCCCAGGTCTCATGGAATTGGCCCCCAGGTCTCATGGAATTGGCCCCCAGGTCTCATGGAATTGGCCCCCAGGTCTCATGGAATTGCCCGCAGCTCGAACGCTGGGGAAGCTGGCCGTGTGCATGTAAAGCACGTGGCCAGCGTTCCCCTCCGGCGCGCCGTGATACTCACGCATCCTGAAGGTCCGGTCGCTGGGCAGTGATGCGATCACGTGGCCGCCGGGAGCATCTGTGACGCGGCCTCCAGCCGAGAGGCCGCGTCACAGGAGCGCCCAGTGGCCGCGGGAACGCATCACTGCGCAGCGACCGGACCTTCAGGATGGGTGAGTATCGCGGCGCGCCGGAGGGGAACGCTGGCCGCGTGCTTTTCATGCACGCGGCCAGCTTCCCCAGCCCCGCGGATACCGGCAAGCCGGCCCAGCGCCGGCTTCCGGTATCGGCGGGATGTATCGGGCCGTTTGCACGAGTAACAAGTACTCGTGCAAACGGCAATATCGGCCCCGATACCGATACTAGTATCGGTATCGGTGCATCCCTAACTTTAACTATAGGATTTGTAGAGCCTGTATGAAAACACACGTCTACTAGAAGTAGGGAGTTTGGTCGCAGAAGACTTCAGAAAGGACACGTTCGCTTTAAGGCCAGGGTCACACGAGCGTTCTTGAGACCGGAGGGGACGTCTGTGAGAGTGGACGTTCCTTTCACTATAACTCCCATGTGGCCAACTTACTGAGTGCATTTAGTGCGCTCAGAGCTACAAAACTTGATCCTCCTATGGAGCATCGCGCTTTGTAGCCCCACAGCCTACATCCGTCTTAGCTTTGTGAATTTGAGGCTTTCAGCACGTCCGGTGTAGCGCACGCAACAACCTGTGGCTGCGATGGACGCAGGGAGGAGTGATCAAACGGACGCACTCAGTGCACTTGTGTGACCGCAGCCTAAAGGGACAATACCACTAACATAAGTTGTAACTCGTGCATTAGAGGGTTGCACCGATTCCAATACTTTTTTCCCCCCCAGGTACTCACCAATACAAGTACCGATACTTTTAAAACTTTGCCGGTGGCGCACGTGGAAGGTAAGTATGAATGCCATGAGCTGCAGGGGCCTGTCCAAATGCCGTTACATAATTTGCACAGACGCCCCAGCCCCTCGGATGCCGGCAAGCCAGCTCACTGCTGGCTTCCGGTATCGGGGGAAACATCGGGGGCACTGCACGAAAACCAAGTACTCCTGCAGTACCCGGTATCGGCGCAACCCTAATACTAGTATCGGTGCATCCCTAGCGCATAATCAAAAATAGTTTAGAACAGGGGTCAAAGTTTCTGCTCGCATCCTGCTCGCATTTAGCGAGTGGAAATTAAGCATGGGTGAGTGGAACTGCACACGCAGGCAGCACGATAAATTATATTGTGCTGCCTGCGCTGCGTATTCCAGTGGCAGCAGTTTTTTTTATTATTATTTATTTTCGGCCGGCAGAAGTCCCTTCCAGCACGCTAACGGCTCTGCATGCCTCTCACTTTTCCTGCTGTAGCTGGGCGTGCCCTCTGTCTCTCGAAGCTGCACTCACTGACGCTGCTTCGGGGAGACGTCGGGTTGAACCTCTTACTGATTCGGGATGTTTGCTCGGTGCAGTTTCCCGTGTTCCGTTCACATGGTGCAGCAAACAGATCACAGGCGAGTGAGCCGAGCAAAACTCTGAGATCAGAAAGAGGTTCAACCCGTCTCCCTGAAGCGGCGTCAGTGAGTGCAGCATCGAGAGATCTCCGAGTGCAAATTCCTTCTCCCGCCACCCTTTTACTGGACCTCGCTGCTGCACGCTGGATCTCCCTTCACGCTGCTCCCCTCATCTTCCGGGCACAGCGTCAAGGAGGATCCGGTGAGCCTCAGCGAGTGAGGGAAGCAGGGATTATCCCCGCCCCCTCATTCTACTACTCGCGAGGACAGGTAAAGGGAGGGGGATGAATTGCAGGGGACGGGAGGAAATAAATTACAGGGGATAGGGGCAATAAATTGCACTGGAAGGGGATAAATTGCAGGGGGGATAAATTGCACTGGAGGGGGAGAAATAAATTACAGGGGGGAGAGGAATGAATTACGGGGGGGGGAAGAGAAATTAATTAAAGGGGCCCTTGGCAGAACTAACATCTCCCGTGAGGGGTCATAATTGGTGTAATGGTGGCATAGGCGTTTGAGGTTCAGCAAAATATGAGTGATATGGAAAGAGCAAAAAAAAAAAAAAAAAACAATGGGGATGGAAATATCTCACACGAATATTAATGAGTCCGTCTGCATAAGCATCCAAGGGGGAAAACTGACTCTGGGGTCTTCTAATTTCTATTGATAACCTGGCATACGAACAATTAAAAGCGAGTATTCGGTTCCCCTTGATATATCGGATGAATAAACCAAATTAATTTGGTCCTAAAAACTGTTGGAGAAGAGTTTGTACTTGGAAGATATTACTTGGGTCTGATGTCTGGATATACATGTATCTGGAGTCTCGGTCCGGTTATTAAAGTTATTTATTTTTGTAACTTTATTCTGAATAAAACCTTTAACAGTGTAATTTCATAAGATAATTTAAGAGGTTGTGTTTAGGGGCGGAGTTCAGGGCAGGGTAGGTGGGGCAACTGGTGGCAAGTAGCTCTTAACCTCCCTGGCGGTATTCCCGAGTGTGACTCGGGGTTAAATTTCGCTACCGCGAACGGTAACCCCGAGCCACACTCGGGCTGGATGTTTACTTACCTCCTCCTGGCTCCCTTGCTGTCCCCCGCAGTGTACGGCGAGCTGCTTCCTGGAAGGCTCCCTGCGAGTCACATGGTGCAGGGGGCGTGGCTAGCATAAAAGGAATCTTTTTTACAGTTTTCATTTTGGATTATACAGTGTATTGTTTTTGAACGGCCACTAGGTGGCAGTACAGGATAAGAAATAGACCATACATCGTCTCACCCTTGCTTGCAGACAGATTTCAGTGTTTTTTTGTTGTATTTTATTGAATATCATTTATTTGCATTATTTTGGATAATTATTTTTGGGATAATAATTATTATTTCGCGTTTCAAACTTTTATCGGACTCAGTGTATTTACTATTTATTTATAAAGGATTTTACCAGCAAGGACTCTTGATTGCACGGATTTCAGTACGTGATTCCTAATTATTACAGGCTAACTATGTACAAAAACACGTTTCCTTTAAAAAAAATTAGATGCTTTTAGACACGAAATTTTGAAAAAAATTAGACCGCCAGGGAGGTTAAGGTCTGGCTGGTACCTTGGGACTTGAAATTTTGAGCCTTGGTTTAGAAGACCCCTGCTACGGTTTGTTTTTTTTTTCCTTCGCTTGAAGTCATTGCAGGTAAAAATTTACATTTTTCCTTTTTATCTCCCGTTTCCATTTTGTAAATTTTTCCCAAGAGGGAACATTTACCAAAGTCTTATGGAAAGTTTCACTTTACAGCTTCTACAGTAGAAGAGGCAATAGGGTGGCGGAGTGAATGTTTGGCTAAGGCTGCAGGTGGTCTATTTTACTGTGCAAGCTACACAAAATAAGATGGCAGCAAGCTTAAAAGACTAATTTCCCCTGTTGATGGCCTTTGCATATATCCCACACAATACAATCCTCGGGAGTCAGATTTTGGAGTTCTGACCAATTCACTCCATGCTATGCCTAATGTCCCACAGTGAGTAATGAGTGCTGTAAAGATACGGGGGGGGGGGGGGGTTCACAACACTATGGATGCACCTAGTGACAAATCTACAGTTAAATATTTTCTTAACATGCATGGAGGAAAACAAAGTACATGTGAAAGATCAGTAACAAACAAAATAAGAACATTTAATTTTTTGGTTGTAGTGGCCCTTTAAGAGCTAGTGATGACCGCAGGCATCACTTACAAAATGGGTGATGTCAAGGATTCTCACAAGCAATGCATGATAAATGACAACAGTAACGCAAATGCACAAGCGGGTACACAGATTCATGGGGATCCCTTTGCCTGCCAGCCCACAGTTCATTAGTAGAATTAAAGCAGCCTGGTGATGCAACGCCAGACAAAACTGGCTGCCAAGCGCAAGACATGGCAGGTACAAGGACAGCATTTCTGGCATGGATGTCATGATCGATTTTAACTGATAAAACGGTTTTCCCAGCAGGTTTTTGCAGGTCAGTGCAGTTTCCACCTGACTCGACCTTTTTAAATAAAAATGGCCCTTGCAACGTCACAAAGAGACATATCCACTGGTCAACGAGTGAGGAAACATCAAGGCACTACAAACTGAAGCAAATTCAACTTACAAGTTATTTATAAAGCGTCAACAAATTCCATAGCGCTGTACAATTCGAGAGACAGAATAACAAATATACATAAACGTTACATACACGGAACAAAAGGAGGGAGGACCCTGCTCGAGAGTTTACAATCTGAGGCCCTGTTCACACTGAGATTTGAAAATCGCGCGATTTTCATATTTGCGACATAGCTCAACGTCGCTGTTTTGTGCGATTTTTTGCAAAGCACCACCAATACAAATCACCACCAATACAAATCGCAAAATCGCAGATAGCAAAAAAAAAAAAGTCATGTACCAGCGACGACATCGCGCGACAAGATGTCAACAGCTCCATTGGAGACACTACACAGTGCGACGTTGCACGGATTTTGCTGTGACGTCACAATAATTCGCACAGTGTGAACGGGGCCTTAGAGAGCGTTGGACAAATAGAAAAAAAAAAAAAAAGATTTTCCAAAATATTCTACCATTAAACCGCAAGTCCAATCTGCATCAACATCCCATGTAACCATTGCAGAAATGCAGAATATGACACATGAAGAGCACATTTGGGTCCCCTCCCTGTATAGAATTGTATTTACAATGATAAAGTGTAGGGATGCACTGACACTTTTAAAGTCATGTGACAGCTTTCCAACAAATAAATTAGGATTTGGCTGAGAACCTAATTTATGTTAATATTGAAATGTATGGCCAGACACCCCATTTACCCACTGCACACAGACACCAAACCTCAAAAAGACAGGTCCATATATATTTGGACACGGGCACCATTTTAGTTCTCTCGGGTATTTACCAAAACCTATTCAAGCTATAGTTATATAAATCGATATGGGCTGAAAGTACACACACACACGCTCAGGTTTAATTTGAGGGTATGTACAGTTGTGTTCACAATTAATTATTCAACCCCCAATGCTGTAAAGGGTTTTAGGGAATTTAGTGTACATTTGTAATTGTATTCAGAATGAAATCCTACAAGGACTTTTTAAAGAACCATATGCAACTAAAATGACATCAATTGGTTTTGTAATACAGTAGTAAATGTTTCTTTTGTGAATTCTTCATTGACACAAATATTCAACCCCTTAAAGACTACCACTCTGAAGAACAGCGGTTCATTCAAGTGTTTTCAATCAGGTATTGAAAACACCTGTGGATGTCACGGAGCAGCAATAAAGCATAATAAGCACCAATTAGGCAGCTTTAAAATGACTGATACTCAGCTCCTAGACATTTACTGGTGTGGTTACAAACATGGTGAAGTCAAGAGAATGGTCCAGGAAGACAAGAGAAGAGGTGATTACTCTTCACAGGAAGGGCAATGGCTATAAGAAGATTGCAAAGATGTTAAACATACCAAGAGAGACCATAGGAAGCATCATTCGCAAATTCAAGGCAAAGGGCACTGTTGAAACGCTACCTGGTCGTGGCAGAAAGAAGATGCTGACTTCGACTGCTGTGCGCTACCTGAAGCGTAGAGTGGAGCAAAGTCCCCGTGTGACTGCTGAGGAACTGAGAAAAGATTTGTCAGATGTGGGTACTGAAGTTTCAGCTCAGACAATACGGCGCACACTGCGTAATGAAGGCCTCCATGCCAGAACTCCCAGGCGCACCCCCTTGCTGTCTCCAAAGATTAAGAAGAGTCGACTGCAGTATACCAAAAGTCATGTGGACAAACCACAGAAGTTTTGGGATAGTGTTCTGTGAACCGATGAAACAAAATTAGAACCGTTTGGGCCCATGGATCAACGCTATGTTTGGAGGAGGAAGAACAAGGCCTATGAAGAAAAGAACACCTTGCCTACTGTGAAGCATGGCGGGGGGGGGGGGGTCAATCATGCTTTGGGGCTGTTTTGCTTCTGCCTGTACAGGGAAGCTTCAGCGTGTGCAAGGTACCATGAATTCTCTTCAGTACCAGGAGATATTGAATGACAATGTGCTGCAGTCCGTCACAAACCTGAGGCTTGGGAGACGTTGGACCTTTCAACAGGACAATGATCCCAAGCATACCTCCAAGTCCACTAGAGCATGGTTGCAGATTAAAGGCTGGAACATTTTGGAGTGGCCATCGCAGTCACCTGACTTAAATCCGATTGAGAACCTCTGGTGGGACTTAAAGCAGTTGCAGTGCACAAGCCTAAGAATGTGACTGAACTGGAGGCTTTTGCCCATGACGAATGGGCGAAGATAACCGTAGATCGCTGCAATACACTTGTGTCAAGCTATGCTTCACGTTTAAAAGCTGTTATAACTGTAAAAGGATGTTGTACTAAGTACTAAGATTGAATGTCACTTGGGGGTTGAATAAAACTGATAATGATGTTGTCGGATATAATCTCTGTACGTGAATACAACACGTTATATATATTAGACTTATCAGCCAAGCCTCCAATATGTCTATATTGGACCTATCTCGGTAGTTGCATCCAATATATCAGGGATTATTATTTCATAAGAAATTTATACGCGACACAAATATCAATCGTTTATATTTCCTATAAATTCTCCTGAATTCTTTTAATTGTCTGTGTTTTGCTTTGAAAAATACAATAATCAATAAATCGGATAAAAAAATATAATATAAATATAAATATAAATATAAATATATATATATATATTTTATATATATTTATTTATTTATTACGTATACAAAAAAAAGTTTCAAATCTCATCATAAACAACAATTTATAAACCACAATCCATCAGCATATAAAAACTAGCTTCACAATATATGTATCTCCGGTTAGTAACTGCATATATGATTAATATCATTTACCTTATCAGTTAGTAACTAATACACAAATGGTTAATAAACATTTCTGCTTAATACAACATGCATTTCCCAGCAAACAATGTTTAACCAGCCAGCTCTTATAGATATATATCTCTCTGCTACATGGATCAACAAAAGATGAGCCAATTTAATGATCAGTAATAAAAACTTATTTAGTGAATCCTCCCCTAATCGAGAATTAAACTTCTAATCTTTTGCTTTTTATTTTGTAGTTATATAATTCCTTGCTTATTAATTTTAAATCACAGTAATATATATAATTGATTGATATATATATATATATATATATATCAATCAATCTCAATCAATCTTACAACATTTCTTTTAGGAATAAATCCTTATATCCACTTCTTCATATTTCTATCTGCAGAATAGAAATACTTAGAATTTTTGGAGTTACCCAAGTATCTGAGAAATCTCAGTCTACGTTGCAAGAATATCTACAAATATATATAATTACATTAATTCCTTAATTTCATACATTACCTGTCCAATTTGGATTTTGATAAGTCTTGGAATTTTCTATGTGATGCTTTGTTTTGGAATATGTGAAGATTATCGATATCAGATAATCAATGCACGTGAGTTAGAGATTTGGTGAGAATCTTGATTGCCTCATGTCCTGGGATCTGCTATGTGTACTGGACATCTGAATGCATTGCGGTGTGAGTCTGAATGCTGGAATCTCGGACTGACCTGCAACCAACACTGCCACTTCAATTATAGTAAATTTGACGTCACTGGCAATATTATTGGTATATCAAATATAATATTTATGAGGGGGCGGAGCTGACTCTCAGTGGAGGAAGTCGTGCTTTGGAAGTGCTCCTCACGGATCTGGACTTTTCTGGTGTTTTTAGCACGATTTCCTCGCTGATCTCGGTCTTCTCGGTCTTAGAAGCTACTGATCACCTAGGGAGGTGTATTTGACCGTCGGTGACTTAACACGGTTACTGGACTCGGAACCTGTGCCTCCGCGGCCTAAGAGACGGCAGCCATCTTGAGACCTGCGCGGCTTCCGAAAAACGACCCGCCTGATTTACCAGGAAGGACACGATGGGGAAGAAGAGTGGAAAGACGCCCGGTAAGGCAGAGGGCTCTCTTCAAGCTGACATTAGGGACTCGATGGCTGGAGGCCTGAGGAGCCGAGGCGAGGATCCACCCTCGGGACCGGGCCTTGGCCTGCTAGGGGTCGGGTCCCGGCTCCACTCCCGGATGGGGGGGGGGGGGTCGGAGACCCGACTCACGGCTGGGAGTGTTCCCGTGGACGATGCGGACACTGGGGGGGGACTCGCGTTCTCCCCCACTCATGGCGGTGGAGTCGCAGGCTGTACCTACTCTCGGTCCTGGACTCCCTCAGGCCGATAACACGGACGAGTCTCGCCCCTCTACCAGAGGTGACGTCCGCCGTATTTTAGAGGAGATGCAGGCCCTTTGGAAAGCGGACCTCCAGGAGGTGATGGGCGAAGTTGCTACCTTGCGGACCTCAGTGGAGTCGGTACAACACTGTGTAGAAGAAACAGTTACGACGCAGGCTAAAATGGAGACCCGTATTGATTCCCTGCAGACCCAAGTGGACCACCTTTCCAGAGCCCTGGAGTCGGTGGAGGCCCGACACAGTCGGCGTAATGTTCGCTTTCGGGGGATCCCAGAGTCAGAGCCTCCTTCCTCGCTTCTGGACTGTTAATCGGGTGGCCCGTTATATGTTGCAAATGCCGCCGGACGCCCCTGAGATTTTTGGCGCAGCGCTCCGCATCCGGAAGGCAGCAGCGGCTCCTGCGGGAGTGCCGAGGGACACGATCGCGGTCGCTATGGATGTTTCAGTCAAGAGGCGCCTGCTGGCTCTCCCTAAAACAAGATCCTCTTTTATTTTTGAATCCTCCCAGCTGTCACTTTTTGCGGACTTACCTTTTCTGACGATCCTGGCCCGGCGGAGGTTCCGCGAGGTGACGGCCCACCTACGGTCGGAGGAGGTCCGATATCGCTGGTGGGGCGACAGGATCTCTAGTGATTGTCCATGATAATGTCCCACACATCGTGACTTCCCCGGAGGAGGCCTGGGCTTTATTCCCCAGTCTGGGTATTCCCACCGGTCCCTCGAGTCTGGACACGGGCTGAAACCGGCATTTTGTAGAATGGATCTCTGGTCTTTGCGGCCCAACGTTTTACCCCTGGACTCTAAGACTTTTTTGGATTACAGATTTTCGGATATGGCACAGTTTCCTGTAGTGTATTTACATGTATAGAAGACTTATATCCCTCCCCTACAACCGAGTACACCAGTTTTGATTCCCCCCCACCACACACCGATGACGACCTATTTTTTTTTTTGAGGTACCTGGGACTTTTCAGTCCCCTAGGATGTACGTTATGCCAGCGGCAGTGTCTCCTCCTCTCCTCTTCCCCCCCCCCTTTTAATTTTTTTTTTTTTTTTTTTAATTTATGGCAATTTTCAGGAGGCCCCGAGGAGCGCCACTATGGCACCTACCATGGCTCTGGCTGCCTTACTTGGCCCTCGACCCCCTGGGCCGCGTGACATTACCCTTCCACGGCCTCCCCTGGGAAAGTCACGATAATGGCCTCTGCCGCCTTTTATCCCCCCCTTTTTATTTATTTCATCCCTACTCATACCCATCCACTCCCTCTTTTTTTTTTTTTCTCTTCTCTTTCTCCTTTTCATTCCTTCTCTCCCCTCTTTTCCCCGTTTCATTCTCCCTATCTCTCTTTTTTCACACACACCGTCGCTGGCTGGAGATTCTCGTTACTAGTCACCACTTTTTCTGTGTTTGTTTTATTCCTTTTACTTGCCGTTCCTTTTAGAGGTAGTCCTGCCTTTTCTTGGCTTGTTGATACACCAATTTATGCTGTAAAGTTGACATATGCTTGGAAGTGCTCCCCTTTTATTCTGCGATACTCACTGTGTTTTGCTTCTGGGGTATATAGACAAATTGTATGGAAGCCTCTGTGATTCTTTATTTGGCTATGCTGTTTTTCTTTATGCTGAGTTATTACAGACGGCTATATGCGGCCCTGCGAGGCCCTCACTTTACGTTTTACTTGTATGATGACTTACTTCAAAATAAAAATTTATAAAAAAAAAATATATATAATATTTCTAGAGGGCAGTATTGCACTTAAAAAGAAATGGTGGAATTAATTATCTCGGGTCAAAAGGTCAATCTACACAAAGACCTTCTCTCAATGTATAGACACTGTGTCTCTACCTATCATATCTGATTTATAGCCTCACTCCCTTTTGAAATTACTTACTATCAGCTGGATTCTTTTCCAGTTAACTCAACAAAATCTATTCTTTAGTAATTTTTATTATTTACCAATTATATACGTTCTACAATATTTATTGGAGTATATATTTCCTACTGTAAATATAATAAAATATACCTTGATTATAAACATATATTTTGTGAATATAAATCTATATTAGAGATATTAACTCTTCTTCCTATACCCAAAAGACAAAATATCTTTTGTTTTAAAAACTTAAGACAGACCAATAAATTTAATTATGACACATCTTCGCACTTAACTCTAGCATTATCACACAAAAACATTCTAGATTCCTTCATGTCTGGCACTTCTTAAAAAAATATAAAAGACTTCACCCAGGAATGAACTCAAAAAAAAAAAAAATCTCGTTCATTTCTAAACCTAGAGAAAATTGAAAGAAAAAAAAACGGTCTTTAAAAACAAAATGGCTACAGGCATCCATTTTAATTTTTCCTTTCTGTAATATACCCGACAATGTGAGCACAGAAAAGACATTTGTGGTTATTTCATTATAAATGTTATGTTATATTTGTCTGACCTACACGTGCCTCTTTGATTTAATTGTAAGCAAGATGACTGAATGATCAAAATCAATGTCAAACTGGCCAAACACTCAATTTCAGTGGGGGGTTGAATAATTTTGAACACAACTGTACATCCAAATTGGAGGAAGGGTTTACGAATTACAGCTCATAAGAGTAGCCATCACCCCCCTTTTCAAGGGACCAAAAGTAATTGCACAATTGAATCAAAAGCTGTTTCATGGCCAGGAGTGGGCAACTCCATAATTTAATCAGGTAAAAGGTCTGGAGTTTATTTCTTAGTGCGGTATTTGTATTTGGGATGCACCAAAATTATTGGCCGAAAAGGGTGCTGTCGGCTAAGATAAAAACGGCCGAAAATCAGTCATCTGAACCTGGGCCTGGAGGCCAGGCCAGGCCAAGCAGGGGGTTCGACCGGCCTCCAGGCTCAGGCAAGCTCCCGGCTCGGCTGAGCCTCCAGGTCTGGGTTTAGATGACTGAGAGCGCCTACACATACTCACCAACATCCAAATACTTTGGCCCTGGGCTCCTCCAACAGTCTCCATGCAAGTCCTCCTGCACCGGACGCACAGGCCCACTGCTTCCAATTCCCGCGCACTGTCAGACACTGGTCGCAGGGGTAACATCACAGAGGTCAGAGTTATCGTTTTGTGGACTCTGGGATTTCCAAACTGAATTTCTGCTTTTATTAAGTGGAATAACCCCCAACCCCTTTTTTTTTCTCTATTTTTTAAAAGGAAAAATACACAGTTCAGCCCCATTCATTATTATTATTATTCTTTATTTATAAAGCGCCAGCATATTCAGCAGCGCTGTACAACAGGCACAGTATAGACAGGGTTACATTACATTGAACAACATTTGACAAACAGTACAGGAGGAGATGAGGGCCCTATTCCCGTAGGAACTCACAATCTAGAAGGGTTGGAAATAGGGATGCACCGATACCACTTTTTTTTTTTTTTTTTTTTAACCCTGATAATTTGTCTGGGTCCTATAATACATCTTTTTTTTTAAATTGAAAAGTTTTTATTGTTTTATGCAAGAAAAGATACAATACAAATTGCGCAAAAGGTATAGTTAAAACAAAGAGGCTTATCTAACATAGACAATACATTAAACAAGTGTTACAATATTAGCACTCCTATCGGAAGTAAAGATGTATTTAAACATATAAATTGCAGAGGGTCAGTTTTGGTGATCGGCCAACCGAAGAGTGAAGAAAAATCGTATTGCAATCCTCTGGTGTCGTAGGAGTGTATAATAACAAGGAGAGCAGGGGAGAGAGAAAAAAAAAAAAAAAAAAAAAAGAGAGGGGGGAAGAATTAGAGGGTGGAGGGTTTGGTAGAAGGGGTTCCAGGAGGGTCGGAGTTAATATAATGCAGGAAGGGAGCAATATTGTCATAAGTTTGTGTTTTTAAAGGCACATATAGGGTCCTTTGGCAGGGGCTTACATCTGTCAGGTAGATCATTTGTTTCCTATATATAAGGAAACATTAGAGTCTAATGCTCCGTCATGGTAGGGTCCCCCCGGCCTCCGTCGCCCTCCTCCAGCGCCTGCCTGAACTGTGCTGAGGAGCAGTAAGTGGACCAGTGGTACCACGTCTCTGTATAGAGTTGTGCTGCTTTTGTGGGAGATAGGGCTAGTTCCTCATTTGACCTCAGGGTTTCCATTCTGTCAATCAGTGTTTTTAGAGGGGGAATCGAGGTTGACTTCCAGTATAAAGGAATCAAGGATCTAGCCACCAGGAGTATACGCATTAGCACTGATTTCTTCATTGATTTTAACGAAAATGGGAGTTGCGATAGTAAAAATATTTGTGGTGTAAAGTCCAGGTCCACATCTGTAGTATTGCGCACGAGATCTTGAATTCTCCTCCAGTATATTTGTATCAGAGCACATTCCCACCAAATGTGCAGATATGTGCCCATTGCTGTCGTGCATCTCCAGCAGGTCGGAGATATTGTGATATTAAATGTGGCCATAAGGGCCGGAGTGCGGTACCAAAAGGTTAGGAGTTTGTAGGATGTTTCCTGCAACTTGGTGACCTGAGTACCTGAGTGAGTAAGGGACAACGTCCCAGACCATACTTCATTTGTTATGGAAGTATTAAGGGTGCGCTCCCAGCGGGACATGTATTCCGGGGGTTCAGTGATCAGGTCACGCAGAAGACCATATAGTGTGGACACACCATTTGCTAACGGGGAGGTCCTTCGGCAAAGAGTCTCGAAGGGAGAAAGCGATCTAGTTAGAGAATTGTTGTTTGGTAAATTCCGCAAGAATGATTTAATCTGATGAAAATTAAAACGTTCTGCAAATGTAGGGGCCGGCCGATCAGGTGCCTCTAAAGTTACAAAGGTTCCATTCCGTATTATGTGGTGGACCCCTATGTTTGGGGAATCCGTGAAGCGAGTCGCTAATGATTGTAATATCTCAACTGGAAAATCTGGATTGTATCGCAAAGGTAGGAGGGGAGAAGGGTATGTAGACAGGGTATATTTTGTTCTAGCCTTGTGCCAGACGGTCAGCGTGTGCCCACTGGGGAGAGTTCTTTGACATTGTTTTTAATAGCAGACCAGGGAAGCCACGGAAGAGTCCACATAGGGCGGCCGGCTTGCGCTTCCTCCAAGTCGAGCCACCTCTGCTCAGGGGAACCAGTCACCCAGTCAATCACTCTAGCTAGGTGCGTTGCGTGGTAATACAGGTTCGTGTCTGGGAGTGCGAGTCCCCCAGTCCGTTTCGATTTGCAAAGTACGTCATGCTTGAGTCTAGGACGAGTGTTCGGCCAAATGAAGGAAGAAAATAGCGTGCGTATCTCTTTATGAAATGATAGGGGAATGCAAATAGGGATCGTGTGGAATAAGTATAACAGGCGGGGCAGGAGATTCATTTTAATAACGCTGATGCGTCCCATCCAAGATAAATGTTTCGGAGTCCATCTTGCAATATCCGTTTTGAAGACCTCAAAAAGTGGTGGAAAATTTAAGGTAAATAGCTTTGCGATATCTGGTGAAAGACGGATGCCTAGATATACAAGTGACGAGGAGCACCAGCGAAATGCATATTGCGCGCTCAGTACGCGTCGCCAATGCTTTTGTGGTGTGATTGCCAGGATTTCTGATTTCGAGTCATTTATTTTAAAGCCAGAGAGCAAGCCGTATTCATGCAGCTCTTTAACTACTTCTGGCATAGATCCTACTGGGTCGGGTAAGATGAACATTAAGTCATCCGCATATGCGGAGACCTTATGTTCGGCGTGTGCACCTTGTATCCCCTTAATGCCCACATTTTGTCGTATGGAGGACAGCAGTGGTTCCAGACTAAGTGCGAATAAAAGTGGTGAGAGTGGGCATCCCTGACGCGTGCCGTTATGTATTTGAAATGCGGCCGTAAGTGCTCCATTTACTCTGACTCTAGCCGTCGGCGTCGAGTACAGCGCTGTTATCCAACACAAAAAGGCTTCACCAACACCATATCGTTTCAATGTTTGAAACAGATAGGGCCATAATACCCGGTCAAAGGCTTTTTCAGCGTCGGTCGAGAGAAGTAATAACGGGCGTGCCATACGTTTCGAGTGGGCAATAGTATTTATGACTCGAATTGTCGCGTCCCTCTGGCTTCGCGTCCTGGAATGAACCCTACTTGGTCAGGGTTAATTAGCTGAGGCATATATCTTTTCAATCGGTTGGCTAAGACTCGTGCTAAAAGTTTCATATCATTATTAAGGAGGGAAATGGGTCTGTAATTGCCGCAGGCTGTGTGATCCTTCTCTGGTTTTGGAATTAGCGATATCGTCGCCATCAACGAGTGAGGGTGAGGCCTCACCCCTTCTCGGAAGGCACTAAAGAGCTGCACAAGTGTGGGCAGGAGGTCTCTAGTGTTTTTCTTATAGTACTCTATGGGCAAGCCATCTGGACCTGGGCACTTCCCATTTTTGGATGTTTTCAGTGCTTCCAGTATTTCTTCCGCAGTTATTTCCATGCTCATTGCTTCACGGTCCGTAGAGTCTAGGGGCTTAAGAACCGTTCGTGCCAAGAAGGCGTCAATACATTCCAAAGTCCTATCTGCCGGTGTTGGGGTGTCCAACTTATAGAGGCCTGAGAAAAACCGCAGAAATTCCCCCGAGATTGCACTTGGGTCCGTTACAAGAGTACCTTCCGGGGAACGTATTTTTGGTATATAAGATTTGATACGTCTGTCTCGAAGTATCCGAGCTAGCAGTCTCCCTGGCTTGTTTTCTTGTAGTGCAAAGAAGGAGCGAGATTTCATTGCCTGGAACCGAAGGGACGCGCTTGCCAGCTTGTCAAGGCCCGTCGTGCCTGAACAAGGCGTTGATACACCGTGACGTCATTTGATGTGATATGTTCAAGTTCTAGCACCCGAATCGTTTCTAGAAGCGTGTTGCGTTCTAGAGTGTGCAATTTTTTCCTAGCCGTACCCTTGCTAATAAAGAAGCCACGTATGACCGCCTTATGTGCCTCCCAAAGTGCCGAGATAGGTGTGTCAGAAGTAGAGTTTTCCATAAAGAATTGTTCTAGTGTCGTGTGAAGTTCCTCACTAATGAGAGGGTCATCTAGCATTGAGACATTTAAGCGCCATTGACGTTCGCGGGGGAAAAATAGCGGCGATTGTAGTGCCAATTTAATGGGTGCGTGGTCCGACCATGTTGTGGCCAAAATTTCTACTGAGCTTGAAAGGTTGAGGTTACCATGATGCATAAAGAAGTAGTCTATTCTCGAATATGAGCAATGTACTTGAGAGTAGTATGTGTAATCACGATCCATAGGGTGAAGTGCCCGCCAGACATCCACCAGCCTATTGTCATGTAGTGCGCGTCGGATCGTGCGCAAGACATGAGAGGGTGTAGTTGAGGTACCCGCCGAGGAGTCGACCAGTGGGTCAAGCGTCACATTAAAGTCTCCAGCGAGGATCGTAATTCCCTGCTGGAAAGTTTCCAGCGTGCGCAGTATTCGTGAGAGACAGGTATGTTGTTTTTTATTAGGCAGGTATATAGATACGAAGGTATAAACTGTGTCAAGAATGGATCCCCTGACAAATATGTATCTACCACCTTCATCTATCATCGTGGTGTCTAACACGAAAGGGATATCTTTAGAGAATAAGATTGCAACTCCCCTAGATTTACTTTGGGAGTAGTTACTGAAAAATCCCACGGGATAGAATGCATCCCGCAAAGTCGGGGCTGACCCTGATCGAAAATGTGTTTCCTGGAGGAAGGCAACGGACGCACGTGAGGCCCGTAAGTCACGTAATAGACGCGATCGTTTTTCAGGAATGTTGAGGCCGCGAACATTATGGGTTTGTAGATGTAAGTCGCAAGGGGCATATGACGTTTTCATATGTGGCATGGTAGTAGCGGAGCGCAAGAAGTACTTTTAAAAAAAAAAAACTGGAATCAATGAGTGAGTGTATCAGTGTCAGTTCCAATGTAGAAAATTACTGTGATAGTGGGAGGGAAGAAAGCGTAGGGGGATTAGAGGGAGGGCGGATGTAGAAGAAAGGAGGGGGGAAAGAGAGAAAAAAGAAAAAAGAAAAAAAAAAAAAAAAGGGTTGGGAAAAGTAAGGAGGTGTTAAGTGCACCAATCTGGGTGTCGTCCGCCGGCACAATTTCGTGGGCCAGGTGGGAGGACTCTCAGTTGGGGTTAGTCGCACTATACCTCGCGTGGTACTAGTAAAAATGAAAGTACTAGTAAAATTAGAGTGGAGCTCTCAGGTAAAGGGCCCGAATTCCGCCGTCACTGACTGAATATGCTGTAGGGTAAAAACCGTGGTAGGCAGGTGTAAGCAATAACAGGAGTAAGTGGGGCGTATAGCAGGAACGAGACAGTGCATTCCTTTAGAGGAACCAATATCCCTTAACATTATGCATATGGTGGCAATTAGCTAGGCGTGAGTAGATACTCTGTTGTAGCCGTAAACACACCTAGAAACAGTATGTGATAACTAGACAGTGAGAGAAGCAGATATCCTTTAATACGTTACGTAGCTTACCATCCTAGAGAAGGTAAGGCCCCTTAGAGAGGTAACGCGTGTATAGACCAGCTTTGGTAACAATCATATAACGGTTATAATAACTCTTAAATAACACTTAAAGGCCTATTCAGAAAAAGCGCCAACCGGGCGTAAACATCAACGAGTGAGAAACCATCACCCCCCCAATCGGCCGTCCCTCCCTCCCCCACCCTCCCCCTCTAACCCGCTAAAACCTCCCCTATCACTTATCAATGAGGTCGTTACTCTAGGTCTCTAGTCTGGAGCCAGCTGCGCAGTCCCCATCATCCTGAAGAAGCGACTGCGTTGACATATAAGGCGCATGAGAATGTCTCAAGCCTCAGTGCGGGACAGTGGTAATTAGGTAACCATAGATCAGGGTAGCAAGTTCAGGCATCGTCAGATCATCTGTGATCACTAGTAGCGGACAATTGATGCATGTGATAAGACACTGCCAGCAGAAAGGAGGATATTACTAACTGCCGCGTGGCACCAACAGAGGATAATCAGAAGGCAGAAGGGGGGCGAAGTCTCCATGTGGGCGAAGTCTATCACCTATACATGAGTGGTCTAGAGGTCCCGTGTGCGACCCTTAGGTGCGAGTCCTAGTAGAGTAAAGACATTCTAACAGCATCATACCAAACCAAAGGCCTTGTAATTTAGAGACAACTCGGTAAAGCGTATGAATAAAAACAAGAGTAAGTTGTACAAGCCATAAAGTTCGGGTGAGTAGGATGCTAACCATACCTTGATAAAAAGTCTTGTAAGAGATTCCCCTACCCCCATCTCTCTTCCTAATAATATACAAGCATGTAAATAAAAGTGAGAACTAGAGTCGTCCCCAGGTGCGTAACCATTATGCCATCACCTTGCAGATGTGTGGGGTGGGGGGTGGATGATGAGTCACGAGCTGCAAATCAGACCTCAACTTACTGCCGGCCTTTGATCCAAAAATCAAGTTGTTATAGTTACAAAATAGTATAGAGTCTAAATATCTGGCGCCATATTAAGGGGAGCTCTCATCCTTCCAGTGTGGTAGTCCGTCATTGTTAAACCATGCGGAGATTCAGTAATATATTCAGCAGCTATCCACACAAAAGGAAAAAATTTTTTTTTTTCTTTTTTTTTCCTTTTTTTTTTTTTTTTTTTATTAAACTAAATACTGATTCCTGGAGTGCTGGTCAGCTTTCTGGCTATGCCAGCCATTCTCATATGGGAGCGGGATCTGGGGTCGCCGAATGTGGTGCTGTACTGCGTCGGCCATCACGAGGTGACCTTTGTGGACGGGGTGAACCCGCCTGGCGAGTCGGTGGCGAGATCATTAAGGGTGAGTGTTCCCAGTCCACGGTCTCAGTCGGTGGGAGATGCAATTCTGACAGGAACAAGTCCACGTCCTTAGGCGTTCGAATTGTATGAAGCCGGTTATTCCGACGTACTTGCAGCGAGAATGGGAACCCCCATCGGTAGGGAATTTCTGCCTCCCTCAGTAGTTGCGTGACCGGTCGTAGAGAGCTACGTGCGAACAGTGTATGCGGGGAGAGGTCTTGGAACAGCTCAAAGTTCTCATTGGCAAATCGCCACTTTCGACGTGCCCGTGCCCTTAACATTATCTCCTCCTTTATGGCGAAGTCCGGGAGATGGCAGATTATATCACGAGGTGGGCCAGAGTCTGCCACAGCTCTGGGACGCAGTGCCCGGTGCGCCCTATCTATCGCGGTGTGATGCAGAGGGGGGCATCCCAAAATCTGAGTAAACGCTCCCAAAAGGAAGTCCTTGAGCTCCGTGACGCCTTCATGAACTCCTCGCACTCTGATATTATGACGCCGTGATCTATTTTCTAAATCGTCTATGCGGCGAGTCATGTCCGAGAGCCTTTGGTCCGCTAGCGTGTTTTGGTCTTGTGGGCAGATCTGGTGTGCCGCGGCCGTTTCCTCTAAGCGTGCCACCCTCTCATCAATGGCCGAGATATCTGCCCTAACTGCAGTTATTTCTTGTCCAAATGTTAATTGGATTTGGTCAAGCATGTCCTTAAGGTCTGTCCTCGTGGGGAGCTCAGCGCGCGTGGGCAGGTCAGCTATAAGCATCTCCAGCCTTTGCATCGCTAACTGACCTCCTTGTGAAGACGGTTCCAGTTGCGCGGGAACGGCCGCCATCTTGGCCGGGGATTGAGCTGCAGGCCGCGATCGTGAGGAGCCAAAATAAGCCGTAATAGGGCTTGCTGGTGTCCCTCCTGGGGTGCTGATGGGTTTCCGGGTGTCCTGCGTGTAGAGGAGCGTACCATATCCACTAGCTGATGTGTAGTGGTGGATGATTCAGCGGCAGTATCGGGAGCTCTCACACTACACGTCCATCTCTGTAGCTGGTCAGGCCACGCCCCCCCGATACCACTTTTTTAAGACCGAGTACGAGTACCGATACTTTTTAAAAGTACTCACCGATACCGAGTACCGATACTTTTATTTAATGTCATGTGACGCTTTCCAATAGGAACAGACCTCATAAAAATTTATATGGATTTGCCCCGCAGCTCTCATGGATTTGCCCCGCAGCTCTCATGGATTTGCCCCCAGCTCGAACGCTGGGGAAACTGGCCGTGTACATGTAAAGCACGCGGCCAGCGTTCCCCTCCGGCGCGCCAAATACTCACCCTTCCTGAAGTTCCGGTCTCTGGGCAGTGATGCGGTCACGTGGCCGCCGGGCGCATCTGTGACGCTGCCTCCAGCCGAGAGGCCGCGTCACAGGAGTGCCCGTCGGCCACGTGACCGCATCACTGCCCAGAGACCGGAACGTCAGGAAGGGTGAGTATTTGGCGCGCCGAAGGGGAACGCTGGCCGCGTGCTTTTCATGCACGCGGCCAGCTTCCCCAGCCCCACGGATACCGGCAAGCCGGCCCAGCGCCGGCTTCCGGTATCGGCGGGATGTATCGGGCCGTTTGCACGAGTAACAAGTACTCGTTCAAACGGCAATATCGGCCCCGATACCGATACTAGTTGGAAACAGGAGGAGAGGATTGCAAGGTGAGAGTGATTGATGGTTGCATCAGTGAGTCGGATGGTAGGCTTCCCTAAATTGGAACATTTTAAGGGAGCGTTTGAAGGAAAAGAAATTAGGGGAAAAGTCTGACCGTACGAGGGAGAGCGTTCCAGAGGATGGGGGCTGCGAGTGAGAAGTCCTGCAGTCTATCATGGGAAGAGGTGATGCGGGGAGAAGCTAGGCGCAGGTCACTGTTTGATTTTAGGGCGGGCTGGGGTGTATTTGGTGATTAGTGAGGACAGGTAGTAGGGAGCCGAGTTAGTGAGAGCTTTGTAGGTCAGGGGAAGGATTTTGAATTTAATTCTGCAGTGGATGGGGAGCCAGTGAACAGACTCACAGAGGGGAGCGGCAGAGACAGCGGCGGGTGAGGTGGATTAGCCTGGTGGAGGCATTCAGGGTGGATTGTAGGGGGGGGGGGAGAGAGGTGGGAGGCCAGATAAGAGATTATCGCAATAGTCAAATCGGGAGATTATCAGGGCATGGATGAGTTGCTTTGTAGTGTCAGCAGTAAGAAATGGCCGAATTCTGGAAATATTGCGTAGTTGGTAGCTCCAGCATATCGTTTGGTGATCTTATGCTATCAAGAGATCTGATCCTTCCTAGGGAGTGGCACACAGTCACTCGCAATTTTGGGAGTGGATTTTAGTAAACATTTACTTTATTTTGCAGATATTGATTACTTTGTTCACCATTGTGTTGCATCTGTTGGTAATATGGTGTATAGAAATGGTTGCATTCCCTAAAATTTGTACTTGATATTGATGTTCAACACCTTGAATTAAAGCTGAAAGTCTACACTTCAAATTACTTTGGATGGTTTCATTTTAATATTTTATTCTGGTGGCATAGAGCCAAAAGTATGAAAATTGTGCCTTTGTCCAAATATCTATCTATCTAACTCAGACCTCAGAAACAAATCCCAGACCTCAGACACTGGGGCGGCTGGCAGAATGTAACAACAGCATTCTGCCAGCTGCCCCAGCCCCCTGGATACCAGATACCAGCCAGCAAGCCTAGTGCTGGCTTCCTATACAAGTAGCAGTATCGAGGGCATTCGCACGAGTACCAAGTACTCGTGCAATTGCCATTATTGGCACTGATACTAGTATTGGAACATCCCTAGTAAAGTGACAGGGCAAGCACTGTGATAAAGCTGCACAGTACTGAAAACTGCTGGGATCAGAGGTGCAATACACAATTTTTTCTATAGACTGGTCATAAAATATATATCTTTTTCATTATACAATTATGGATCAAACTACTGAACACCAAGCTGAAACAGAAATGGCGCACATCGGTCATTAGACTTTAGAGGCATGTCCTCTAGAGTTTGGCTACATAAAAGCAGATACTCAGGTATTTCTACCAGCTGCCGTTCTTTTCGTGCGTCTCAATTAAACTTGTCGATGTCTGTTTGCTGCTGCCACTTCCAGCTCCCTGGCCAGCTAGCTATGGGACATGCACAATGCAGAAGGTTGAACACTCATTTAACTTCTAAAACTACGTCAGCATGTAATGGACAAACTATAGTGTTTGGATCCATAAGAACTCAATCCATGGAGGTCTAATAGGTGTTGTCTGGTGGAACATTTGCTTTGAACAGCTGGCGCATGGAACAGGACTAGGGACCGCTGGGACTGGAGAGTTGTAGAGATCAGACTCCTGACACTATGACCACTTAGATCAACGGACGTAGTCATACTGGCTAGAGAATCCTTTTAATTACATAAACAATGTAACATTTTTGTTAAAAATACTACTCTAAGTGTGCATTTAACTTCTTGCATTTTTCAGGCAACTCTGGTAGAAATGGGGTCACCGTCAAAATAAAAGATGTCACTTTTCACTATAAAATCCCCTTAATCAGAGCCAATTAAAAAGGCGTTATTGCTGAAGTGAAT
Organism: Leptobrachium leishanense; assembly: GCA_009667805.1. Classification (NCBI taxonomy): domain Eukaryota; kingdom Metazoa; phylum Chordata; class Amphibia; order Anura; family Megophryidae; genus Leptobrachium; species Leptobrachium leishanense. Next base: position 31,898 of record RXON01001822.1, on the reverse strand, counting down.
CCTATTTCATTCTGTCCACTAGCAGTGTTAGAAGTCGCCTTAAAGTGAATCTGAAGTGGACAGGTTCACTTCCTAGGTGATGTGCCATCAGGCAGTGGGAATGAAGCAATGACAGCCAGCACTGAATGCGGCCATCATCCTTCTTTGCAAGCAGCAAATATTTTGGGAGTTATCAGTCACTGTCTGCTCACAACAGGTACCCATTTAACCCCTTAAGGGCCGCTGACGTACCCTGTACGTCCTGTCCACAGGTCTCCCTTAGACCCGCGGACGTACAGGGTACGTCAGCGGCGCCTAATCCCCCTCCCGCCCGATACTCACCTCCCCTCGCTGGTTCCCACGGCGATCTGGCAGGGAGGAAGCCTGCCCATGTGATTTACATGGGCAGGCAAGGCTGATGACGTCACCACGCTGCGTGGTGACGTCATCAGCAGGCGTCCCCATGCATTTCAATGGAGGGGAGGGGGGGGGTGCTCCTTCGGAGCCCTCCATCTCCCCAACCATTGAAACTAGGGAGATGCCGTTTGCACTGCTGGAGAGGGGAGAGCCTCCCCTTTTCAGCGGTGTATGGCATTAACAGTTTTGCCGCCGGATCACGTTTCGGCGCCAATTGGCGCCAAAACGCGATTCAAACCTGGAGGGGGGCTGACATCTTGGATGTCAGCCAAGCCTCCAGGTCCCCCCCCCACCCACTGACAACCTCACCATATGTGTGAGGCTGTCAGTGGGCCAGTTAAGGGGATCCTAAGGATTGATCCCCCATATCTCCCGATCCATGGCAGCTAGATGGTCATATTTGACATCATTTGAAAGGCCTGATTATGGCCTTTCCAATGATACCAAACATGACCAGGTTTGGTTTTAAAAAAATGTAAAAAAATAAAATAATTTTTTTTTTTTAAAAAAAGTTGTTTTTGTCTGGGGGGGGGGGGGGGGAGTTTAATTAAATAGGACCTAGGCTGTCATCTAAAAATAATTAGCACAAAATGGTCAGAATGAGCGCAGCGCACATAGGTGAACTGTCAGCAGTGAAGGGGTTAAAAAGCAAACGCATGTAAAAATTGGGTATTTCTAGTCTCGGGACAACATTTTGAACCTATTTAGCCGGGGTCTTTTTGGGTGGTTGTACATTTTGGGGATTAAATTACGAAAAAGTGTGTTTTTACCATTTGTTTCCTCATATTTCATTTTTTTTTATAGTAAATTATTCGATATGATGGAAATAATGGTATTTCTAGAAAGTCCATTTAATGGCGGGAAAAAGGGTGTATAATGTGTGGGTCGAATAAACGAGTAAGAGGAAAATTTGACCTAAACACTAACAGCGGTCACTAAAAGACGGATTTGTGTAAAACCGCCCGGTCACTAAGGGGTTAATTGCAAAGGTCTAATTTAAAGGATTGCTCTTCCACACCAAGCGGTCTTTCATTCTGGTGGCCTGTTCTCTGCCGAGTGACCGCATGCATGGTTTGACAGGTGCACTTTAAGGTGACACTCTACGCCCCCTGGGTACCTTAGCCAATTAAATTTGTCAGGCTGTATGGGGTGCCGGTCGCGTTGTGTGAAGGGGAGTGGATTCCTCCCCCCACAAAGCTGTCAGACAGGATTTTCCAAATCCTGCCTTTTGGGGACTGATGATAGCATTACAACATTCTGACTCCATACGCTTGCAGAAGGTAGGCATTCTTGGATACAGCAGAAAAGTAATGGTGCTGCATGTTCACATGCAGCACCAATCCTTCATTCTGCACAGGTGAAATGAAAGTACGCAAGTTATGCAAATTGCATAGGGCATGTTCAAAAGTTACAACCCTACGGTAATAGCACAAGAAGCTGCAAGAACCACTGAATTTCAGAAGCCCTGAGCCGAAGACGAGGAGCAGCTGAGCGCCAAATAGAGACATGGTGAGTGTGAAGGAGCGACTGTAGAAGGATGCACTCCGATGAAATTCAAAAAGCAGACTGACTAGTTGTAAGAGATCTGTGCCCAGAGTCACATCTGTCAAATGCCGCTTCCTCGCATGGACACCCGGGTTCTCCTCGTGACTCACACCTTTCTCTAGTATCTTAGCTGTAGCTTAAGGCCCGGTGCATGTAGAGAGCCTGGCTAGCACCCCCAGAAATAAGCCGTAGCTGTAGACCTGAAGCCTTTCCTTGGCACAGCGGGCAGAAGATTCCTGGAACCCCAAATCAGGAGTAGTGACTTCAAACTTTGTCAGAATAGAACTGTTTATTACAGTGACAGATACACAGGCAAGAACAACCCCCTTCATGCTTACACCTAACAGATAACACAGATACAGTCAACCACCAACCCTATTTGCATACAATCAAGCAGATAGCTGCACAGGACCTTCAAACAATGGGATTTCCTAGGAGGGGGAGAGAAGGCAGGTAAAACAAAGGAATTTTTTATAGAAAGAACTACAGAATAGAGAGCAGGAACTAATACAGATATCTACACTATACAGAGAAGAGTTAGATAAGGGAATGTACGCAAATACACAACAATAAGTCAATGGGGCCTGATGGGATCCACCCTAAATTATTAAAAGAGCTCAGTGGTGTAATAGCAAAACCGTTAAGGGGAGTCGTCCCAGAAGACTGGAAATTAGCAAATGTTGTGCCCATTTACAAGAAGGGTAGTAGGGAGGAATCGGGGAACTATAGGCCAGTTAGTCTTACGTCAGTAGTGGGGAAATGAATGGAAACCATGTTAAAGGAAAGGATTGCTGAACATCTAAAAACACATAGATTACAGGATAACAAACAACATGGGTTTACATCAGGGAGATCATGCCAAACTAATCTTATTGATTTTTTTGATTGGGTAACAAAAATAATAGACACAGGTGGTGCAGTAGACATTGCTTATTTAGATTTCAGTAAGGCTTTTGATACTGTTCCGCATAGAAGGCTTATCAATAAATTGCAATCTTTGAGCTTGGCTTCCAATATTGTTGAATGGATTAGGCAGTGGCTGAGTGACAGGCAACAGAGGGTTGTGGTAAATGGAGTTTATTCGGAGCAAAGGTCTTGTTACCAGTGGGGTACCTCAGGGGTCAGTACTTGGACCCATTCTCTTTAATATTTTTATTAGTGATATTGCAGAAGGTATTAATGGAAAAGTATGTCTTTTTGCTGATGACACAAAGATTTGCAACAGGGTTGACGTTCCTGGAGGGATCAGCCAAATGACACATGATTTAGGTAAACTAAAAAAAATGGTCGGAGCTGTGGCAATTGAGTTTTAATGTGGATAAGTGCAAGATAATGCACCTGGGACGTAAAAACCCAAGGGCTGAATATAGAATATTTGATACAGTCCTCAACATCTGAGGAAAGGGATTTAGGGGTTATTATTTCAGAGGATCTAAGGGTAAGTAGTCAATGTAATAGAGCAGCAGGAAATGCTAGCAGAATGCTTGGTTGTGTAGGGAGAGGTATTAGCAGTAGGAAAAGGGAAGTGCTCATGCCGCTGTACAGAGCACTGGTGAGACCTCACTTGGAGTACTGTGTGCAGTACTGGAGACCGTATCTCCAGAAGGATATAGACATCTTAGAGAGAGTTCAGAGAAGGGCTACTAAAATGGTGTACAGCTTGAAGGAGAAAAGATCATTAAGCCTTTCCTGGTAACTTAACATGTATAGCTTGGAAAAAAGACGAGACAGAGGAGATATGATAGAAACATTTAAATACGTAAAGGGAACCCACAAGGTAGAGGAAGGGAGTATATTTAAAAGGAAACAAAGTAGCAAAACAAGAGGACATAGTCTTAGATTAGAGGGGCAAAGGTTTAAAAGTAACATCAGGAAGCATTATTTTACTGAGAGGGTGGTGGATACATGGAACAGTCTTCCAGTTGAAGTGGTAGAGGCCAAAACAGTAATTGAATTTAAGCAGGCATGGGATAGGCATAAGGCTATCCTAAACAAAAGATAAATCCAGGTAAAGTATCCATGTAATTGGGAAGACTAGATGGGCCGAAAGGTTCTTATCTGCCGACATTTTTCTATGTTTCTAAGAGACTATACAATAAATACACAAGGGAATAACACACAGACATCAGAAATCTTTAGTTAACTGGCAGATATTTAATTAAAACAGTGAAAACCAAATATATTTAAAAAGGTCCACCAGTTCCCCCAATAGTCTCTTTCAAGGGCTAGCGCACAGCCCCCTCCAAGTCACACAGTGACTGTTCTGTCACACTAGTTTATTCAGACAGAGACACAGCTACCCAGGCAAGGAACAACCCCTTCATTAATAGAAACAGAGAAGTCACAGATCAAATAACTGCACAGGACCTTCAAACAATGGGACCTCCTGGAAGGAGAAGGGGGTGGAGCAGGTAAAACAAAGGAAGATCTTCTATTAAAGAGAATTACACTATACAGGGAATAACACACAGACTTCAGAGACCTTTAGTTAGCTGGCGGATGTTTAAAACAGTGAAGAGCGAAATATTTTTAAAAGGTCCGCCAATTCCAATAGTCTCTTAAACGGTGGAGGGGTTTCCGTCACAACCATCTTTCAGGGACCACATAGTACAAGGAATGATGGGGGGGGGGGTGGAACCCCACCAAAATGGGTTTGCCGTCACAGTGAGCATTTTCAGCTAAACTTAAATTGGGCAGAAGCTGTCCGTAGCATCTGCCCAATAGCAGCGTGTACCTAGAATACTAGAACAGGACCTAGAACAGGATTAGTAAAAAATGTTGTTTTTTCCTTTCTAGTAGTAGCCCAGATGGCTCTCAATGCTTTCCTATGAGACGCATACCACTGGACATGTGGCTACTGGAGTTCGTCTAAGTGGATATTCCCTCACTTTATCCTTCACCAGGAATGCAGTAAATTATATCTTTACAGGGCTTCTGTTACTGAAAGTTGCAGGAAATGTGTTTTATTCCAGTGGCTTATCAGTAGACAGCACCTGCCAGTTGCTCGGTCTTTATGAAGCTATGACCTGCAACAAATACTTCAATTAAAGTCATTTTCACTTTTAAAATTACGAGTTTCTCTATTTTGTGTTGTAAATTGTACGGATGATAGTGACAATATAATTTTTTTTTTTTTTAAAAAAAAACCACATAAAAAAAAAAAAAAAAAAAAAAAAAAGGAACATTCTACCTTTCAGTAGAGTGTCCTTTTGCTCAATAATTTGGCAGAGGCTGCCAACCGCTTCTGCCCAATTATTTTTACCCAGCTTTACTTCAGTTTTTCTCCTTCGCCAAGCGCTGCTCCTCTTCAGCTCATCGAATCCCAAACCAGGAAGTCCTTGACCTTTTTCTGTGCAATTTACCTTCCCTGCGATACTTGCATAGCATAGGGAAGGCAAAATTGCACCGTGCTACAGTACATGCGAACATTGCATACTCAAGTCGTGTAGCGCCTGCCCTGAACGATGAAGCGGAGCGCAGCTTAGATCCATTGCGGCCTCAGAGGTCAATCGTTAACGTGATTTGTCTCAGAGATAGTGATGTTGGCACAGTCCCTGGTTGCTGACGGTCACTAGTAACCGGCAGCCAGGAAATTCAAATTCCCTGGCAGTTGTTGACACTGTGTGGAGGAGGAAACTCTTCCACTTCAAAGCTTTTTAGCAAAAATGGGGGAAGTGGTGAGCTGGGGGACTTCACACATCTTGACCATTTTAAAAATATAAAGTTGTAAGGATGTGTAGCATGTTCCTTTAAGTTGTTCGAGGGAAGAGCTTACTTGAAGTCAGAAGCAATTCTTGAGAAGCAATACCTATAGATCAGAGTAAGTAGCTAGAGTAGTAGATCATACAGTGCATCACTTTCCAGAATCCCATTTTGGAATTGAGAACATAAACACCAATTTATAGATGAAATCAAGTTACGTATAACCTTTAAAAAACACAAGGAGGCAGATTCTTTACATTTATTCTTAAGAACTGATCCTAGAAGTGCTTTGTTTACAGACAAACCAAAAAAAAGGCAAATACCAAATGTATCTACAGTACCAGGATTCTGCAAACACATGTTACAATGTCAAGACTAAACACACTCACGTGTAGCAAACATTGAGTGGAGGAAAGATGCCATATTACATCCTCATGTCATTGCGTAAAAGCAGATGTGCAGAAAAGCCTAATCAATCCATCCATGGTTACAGCGTTATGTAACTTGTTAGCCCTGGAATGCCATACCCTTTTATTATTGCACTCCTCGTGGACGTGGACCCCTTGCTTGATGTGCCTAGAGGGGTGTCAGCTATAACCTCCTGATGAGGTCCAAACGATAGTCGGGGGTTGCTGCACCTCTTGTGCAGGGATGACATCCTTGGCAATCAGTACTGGCCACCCTTTCTGGGTGAGAGCAGGCTGATTTGCATATGGAGCAGTTATCCCTGTAATGGCACAAGCGAGCAAAAACCTTGTGAGACCTGAGCGGGTCCCAACGTAGAGCAGGCTACTAGTGCGGTTGCTCGTCCTCAGGACCCTCATAAACACCCCCTTTTTTATCCTTCTCCACAGGACAATGCCAAGATTATAAGTCAGGCTAGGGATAGACATTCTCGTACACAAAAATATCACGCTGATTAAATTTATGGTGGTGGGGGTAAATATATGCTCATATGCATTTTATGCGATAATTAGATGTCCAACAAATAAAATTAAAATTTTCTTTCTTACACTTTGGTTATAGGACCTTCATTCAAGGAACGTTAACACAATAGAAAAAGGACACCCTCCATCACCATGATCCTTTATAGGTTCATTGTGTCATTTCGGCGTTTGTTCCACTGGGACCAAAAGTTACATCAGTTTCATACTGAATGGTGACATAATTTAAGAGGGATGAAATCAAGACGAGGCAGGCAACTCATGAAGTCCCTATATGTGAGTCACACTCGGGTACAGTGTGAGCTGCTTGCCATTAGGTCTTATGAAAATTATGGCACCTCTTTGGCAATGCGCCTGTTTAACGTCTCCCAGTCCATGTGGCCCTAACCCAAAAGGCAGCAGCTTCTAGTTTTCAACTTAAAGAGGAGGTCAACCAGCTGACTCGACCGTGCAGAAGCATTGAGACCATTACTGGCTACACTCATGCAAATTGTTAGTGCGCTGGCACCAAACTCCCTTCTGCAGTGAGCGCCAGCGAGCCAGAAGAGCGCCAAGGGAGACCCTAACAGGAGAGAAAGTGAAATTTTGAGCTCTGCACAAGGATTAAAATAAATAAAAAGCATGGTTCACTTAGGACAGAATAAAGGAATTGACCCTCCTGTTTTTTCTTTCCCATTCGTTTTGATTGGCATTTCAAAATAGGTTTCAATTGATAATGTAAGAGAAGTGGTTTGAAAAGGGGGTCATCTGATTTCAATATCTAAATATATTAAAAGGCGGATGTTACGGATACATTAGATCATCATCTATACTTGCAGAGTTAGAGAAGTGAGGCTGCTACCATTTCAAATGCCTTGCAAAGAAGGACTGAATGGTAAAGAAATATTTTTTTCAGCAGTATGAACCGTTTACTGGTGCAAAAAGGGAAGAGAGGTTGCAGTTTAGACACAAAGCAATACAAACTGAAAGCAAGAACATGTAAAAACCTTGAAGAGGTGAAGTGCTCCATTTAAAAGCTTCTATTGGGTAGATTCAGGGTAGCAAACACATTTAAAGTTACGATAAATGCCTTTTCCTGGCTAAGAATATTTGCATATGTTAGGTAGAAGGAGTATTTAATCCTACCCAATAATTCTCCTCTCCGAATACTCCTTCCTTTTGTTGGTGAGTGGTCCAGCAAAGCCCAGGAAGCTCCGACAATGCTGAATACAAGGGGTGTTGGCATCTTGTAAAATTGCTTTTGAAGAAGTCCTTGTCATGAGGATACCACAGGATGACAAGTGTCTGCAGGAGATAAATAAGCAAACATTTATTAAAGAGGACAAACCGACAGCTAATTACAGCTTAAAAAAGGGTTTTTCCAGTTTATGTAATTCTGCATTTGAAACATAGGTGACAACTGCCAGGCTTTGTCTCAGAACGTTCCATTTCCAAACATGTAGAGTTGAATACACAGTCTTAAAAATAAAAAAAATAAAAAACACACTCCCCCACAGCCTTAGGATAGAATACAAAATGTGAAGGACTCCAATTTTACTTGGCTGATATTACTGAATAAATTAAACAGTGTAGATTGTGAAACTGACACACACACACACACACACACACGTCTTTGAGAGCAGAAGGAACATCCGTGAGAGTTGACGTCCTTCCACTCCAACACCCATGTGGCCACCTCGCTGAGCGCAGTTAGTGCGCTCAGCACTGCAAGGCTCGATCCTCCTATGGAGGATCGCACTTTGCAGCCCCGTTGATCGCGCATCTAGTTTTTTGATGGGGAGGCTTTCTGCACGTCTGCTTGTAGCGCACGCAGCAGTGTGTGACCAGCCCCGTCAGAGCGTCACAACGCTGCGACAGACGCTGGGAGGCAGGACAGTACAGGCGCACCTAGTGGGGGGGGGGGGAATCCTACTGACACCATGATGTTCATTTTTATAGTTCAGCACTTTCACACTGAACCCTATTCCAACTTCAGCTTTTATGTGAACAGACGGTAAGCTTTTGAGTGACACTGGTAAATTTTTGCTGTCTTATGCTCTATATAGGAATTAGGAAGCACTAATATAGCATCGGTGTGAAAATCGGTGTGTTCTGTGCAGTAGTAATTGGTTAAAAAAAAAAATAATGATATCTGTATATACAACATTCTGGGAGATTTCTTCCAGAGGAGCTGGAGAAACAAAACGAAACTGAATGGAGCAAAAACAGCCAACTTTACAACCATGTTCAGTGTTTAGAGTATAATATACATGGAATTCCCATAGTTTTCCCCTGAGTAATAAGGGTGTGCAAGCACAAAACAAAATCTAAAAAAACCTGAAGATTTAAAAAGGAGGTGAAACACACCAATAAACCTCTTATGGAGCTCAACTGGGGACCCAAATAAATCGTAAAACCTCTTATATAGAGAGACTTTCACGTTACACAACACAGATTAGTTCGGTCCACATTTTAAATTAAATGTGTTTACATAAAACCTAAAAGGCTAGGGTCAGACGAGCGCAGTGCGAACGCGCGTGCAGGCGCACTTAATCACGGCCGCACTAGCAGCAAATGACGGGCAATGACGGCCAATATACGAAGTACGGTCGCACAAAAGTCCGGCTGCGCAACGCAAGTGGAAAACGAACGCATTTTGTCGAGAACGTAAAACCTCTAGTACGGTTGTACAGAGTGCGCTGCGTCCGCTAGAGGCGTGTGTGCGTGAATTGGAGATGTCAGACACTGCTAATGTCCGGCCAACATAACGTCCAGATGCACAAAGTGTTTTATTGATGATCCGTACAAAATCACGGATGCAAATGCGCATCGTATGACCGCTATCGCGTACTCCGTGAAAAAATGCGTCCATTCGTTCGAACGCACTTTTTCACAGACAACGCGAAAATGCGTTCGTCTGACCCTAGCCTAAAAACACGCCAGAAAGAAAAGTCCTCAACCACACATCTTTAAAGGAGCCAAAAAAAGTCTTGTGCTTAGATTTTTGCAGACAATTGCACACAACTATGAGGCGGACGTAACATTCTAGCAGGCTGTGGCTACCTGGCCATTGACTTACAGCAGCTGTTGAAGCAAAATTTATGGTCAACAATGTTACAGGCTGGCACATGGTAAGGAAACCGTCTATTGCAATGGAAAAACCAACAGACTGCTCTAGGTTCTTCGAGGCCACGGACGGCAGATTACAGAACAAACTGAATCGCTCACTTTTTTTTTTAATCCAGTATCTGTTTGTGCAGCAGCATTAATACATGCAAATATTAGATGTGCGTAGTAACATGCAGTAAAACAAAGAAAGGAAAGTAAGAAAAGCACTAGGTAACAAACCTTCATTGTATTGTCATAAAGAGAGCTTTGGGAGGTGCGTTGCATAATATGGCAAGTGAACAACAGCTAGCGCCATCTCACCTTGAACTGACCTCAGATTCATCATTTTTTCAAAGCAAAGCAGGACACATTCCTGTTACACAAATAGATTTCCATATGATAGCAAGCCTGACACTACAACTAAAGTGGAATACAATTACAAATTACAAATGCTCAGCCATTGTGATCCAATCTTGATAATGTGCTTGGCTGTGTAGGTGTAACATGAAACGTCTGAATTGTGGGATTTAAAAAAGGAGTTAGGAGTGAGCAACAGGATGGGATTGGGAACACCATGAAACTGACACTGACGCACTCAAGATTAGAAAGTAATCTGTAAGGATGGACATGCTCATGATGCTATAGGTGCATAGACTTAGCGTTATGCCAAGGATTTTGACAGATTCACTTTTAGGCAGCCGGCACACTAGCATACTGTACTGCGTCCATTACGGACGCACTTTTTCACGGGAGATATTGTGAGTATTGCATAAAGTGCGTACGTAATGTCTGATGTCTCCACACCCTAGGAAAATACATGGCAGCGTTGTTTCTGCGTCCGTTTAGCTTTTTCACGTCAATGTTATTTTTGCGTCTGTGGCTTTATTCTTTGCCCGTCCGTGAACAAGTGCGCAGGGGCTACGTGTGGTGTGTTTGACTCCTTTATAAAGCTATGACGGACAGCAAACAGTACGGTCAGACGGACGCAAAATGTTTGCTAGTGTGCCGCCAGCCTTAGGTGCACTTTGTAGGATGGATATATCATTTATAAAGAAACAAGCATACAATGTAATAATATTTAGAAAAAAAAAAAACATGAAGCCCGATTTCTAACAGGGACGCAAAGCCATTTTTCATTGAAAGAACAGTAATTATTATTACCATCATATACACACACACACGTATACAATATATATGTATTGCCCCAACCGTTTCCGCAGCACTTTACAAAAACCGATGGGAAAGAGACAAAATTAAAACAAACGTAGGAACCAGAAATAAGAGGTGTAGTCAGCCCTGCTCAGAAAAGCTTGCAATCTAGAAATGTACAGCAAAGTTCAAGATCGGTGAAACTATGGTGACTTTACGGGAGAGAGAGCTACCACTGCAGTTTTCAATGTTCTTTCCACCAAAGCTTCTGTTATTAGTGTAGATTTCAGTGTAGTTGACACCATTGTTTCATCAGAAATTGTCTACCGGGCTTTCTACTCAAAGTTCAATATAGAGTCACAAAAAGAAGAAAAGATCACCAAAATATATTCACTGGTGTCACAAACAGGCTAACCAAGCTGACTGGAGAATAGCTGCAGTTTTCTATTTTTAATGGACGAATAACAGTGGCACTTGTTTGCACCAACATCATCTGTTTATTTTATTTTTTTTAAAGATTGCATCTCTGTATAGGAAAGGTCACCATAGATGTAACAAAAGGTGATTATTGTTTTCAACAGTGATGAGCAATGATTGTTAATTCATCAGATTTTGATTTTCATAGTAACTAGAAAGTGATCCAGTCATCCTGATTTTCTCTATGGGAGAGCAAGCTTACCATTTGTTAACACATCACTGCGCTACGGATGATACAGCTCTCAGTGCTGAATGAAATATCACAGGACAACAAATGGTTGGTTGACTGACTATGGAAATTTAGCTTACATAAAGTGTTGTGTGATGCAATTACTGGCATAACCGGATCCAGATTGAAATGGAAACACAAACGCAGAAAGAATGATAGAATGCCCGCGTCAGACGAACACAGTTATCACGTCCGTGTTGCCACATAGTTTAACATCCGTCGTAGCATAGAATCCTGATCAATAGAGACCCACACACGAAGTACGCACCACGTAGGTGGCAAACGGACACAATTTAGGCTAGAATGTGAAACCGCTACCATGGACGCACAGAGTGCGCCACGTCTGCGTAGCGTTCTGTGCGAGTGATGAGATGTCAGATGCAGCGCATTTGCGACGTCCAGCACCTTGACGCACAAAATGGCTTTTCATATTAAGTTTCCCTTATTTCCCTTTGTTTTCTACGTCCGGCATAAAAAACAGACTGTGTGGGGTCTACAGTATCTTCCGTCAGAACGTCGATCCGTTGTGCACGCACACAGAGTGCGCTCAGGCTGCCTTCGTCTGACGGTATATTCCCCTCCTTGGAATACAAACATACTTACATATTTACAACCAAAATCTGCCTTCCAAACATTCAGTACATATCTATAGCCGTTCAGTAGGTGTGCACCTCTATAATTACACCTATATACACATGACACATTCATTTTGATCTGAATCTGTTAATATGTAACAAGCAGCTTTAAAACAGCATTCCTGTAAGTTCCTCCACTTCTTAAAGCTCTAGTTTTCTGAACTTCAAGATGTGCAGAAAGCCTTCCCAGCTGTGGTGGAGGCGACATTGGAAGCACTACATGTACTCGCACATGCTCTACTACTTCAATCAATGCCCCGCAGCAACCCGCTTTTCTTTAAGTAAAATGTTGTGACATGTTGAGTTTAATCACGGCATAAAATCAAGGACGTTTTGAGATTACACAACTTCTGATGCAGAGGTGGAGCTCACACAAGGTTACAGTATATGGAGATTGAAGAAAATAAAAGACAAGCCTTTCACAAGTTCATGACTGAATAATTGCCATGTGAAGCGACATCAGATTCTGCATAGGAGCAAATAAAAGGCAGAATATGCAGCATTAGGACTCCTCACTGCCATCACAATGCACTTTGAAGAGCACACCAAGAAACTGTACAAGCAGATTATTGATAAAGCCAATTTAGCCCGGCAATGACAATGTAGTAATGTTCGGACTATTACAAATAGATATCTGGACGTTTCAAATCCAGAGGAACTGATAGCTTTTGCAAAAGTTATTTACAAAAGACGTTACACGATTTATTTTACACCCAACAGCTCCTCAAACTATGTCACAAGGTAAGTGTGCCGAAATTGAATCCAGGACAACGCAAGGTATGAAAGACTGTTTAGCAGCAGCTGACTCACAGTCTGCAAGGAGGGGACACCTGTCTTGGATCATGTCGCAAAGCCAGCTGGGGGGGGGGGGGAGAAAGAGTACAGACTCAATGAAAGTGGTCAGGCTGCGTGGAGAGCCCCCCTTCCCAGCCAGACCTGTTTCGCTGATAGCTCTGAGAGAAGCAGAGGAGTTTCCTCCATCCACACAGCTGTTAGTCAACGGGCAGGATTTTAAAACATCCCACCTGTCGGGGACCAATTCAAGTACCGATGACGTCAAGTTCCAAGAGATACACTATTTGCATCGCTTGTGTATGAAGCTTATGCACAGTCACACTACACAAATGGTTTGAGAAGCACCAAGGACTTCTGAATTTTGGAAGCCTTAAGCCAAAGAGGAGCAGCCGCTCTTTGCGGGGAAGAAAAGGCATTTCCACATGCAAAAAAAAAAAATATATAATATTGGGCAGAAGCTGCCGAAATATTTATTGGACAACAAAGGGGGCCGGATGGAAGTAGGTTTTTATAGAGTGTTCATTAAAATTAGCTTAAGCGGTTATGGAGGCTAGTGTCCCCGTAGGCCGGGGGGGGGGGGGGGGTGTCACACGAGCACACTTCCTGTACATTCCTTCCACTCTGACGCCCATGTGGCCATCTCGCTGAGCGTAGTTTGTGCGCTCAGAGCTACAAAGCGCGATCGGAGGATCGCGCTTTGTAGCCCCGAACATGCATTGTAGTGTTTTGGTGGGGAGGGTTTCAGCAAATCCAGTGAAGCGCGCGTACCGTGTGGCCCGCCCCGTTAAATTGTCACAATGCTGCGACAGACGTCAGGAGGCGGGTCAGTACGCAAGCACTTAAAGTACATTTGTAGCAGTCAGGTTCACTTTCCCTGCAATATTGCATCAGAAGATCTTAAGTACAGCCTGCGATATTGCATTGATCCTTAACCCTTTCACTTCTGAGGACGTGTGGGGAACGTCCTCATTGACTCCTAAGGAAAGATGGGGTGGAGATAGTGGGTTCCTTTGAACCCCGATATCTCCTGACTTTTGGCAGCTAGCAGGGTCACGTTTGGTATCATTAGAAAGGCCAGAGCACGGCCTTTCCAATGATATCAAACATGACCATGTGTAAAGTAAAGAAAAAAAAGAAAAATGTGTTTAAGATGTGAAATGGCTCAGCAGTAAAGGGGTTAAGTTTCCAGTGCCACATGTTGCCATCATCCAGCTTTTTTGTGAAGCTCTAAAAGGGCTGCACAGTTGGCTCTCAGCAGTGACACAGCTGCACTGTCTATGTAGCCGAAAGCTTTAGCTTTCTGCCCATAGCTGTCACACTCTCTGGCAGCATGCCCTGGAAGTGACAAGACAACGATTTTTTTCCCCCAATATATCTGTTAGTGATCTTTTGGCAACCGATATACATATGAAGCAGGTCCCTGGCAAAAGAGCCCAATATGTGTTAGTGTGATAGGCATGTGAGGTGCATTTTACCAGGCTGCCCATTTGCACACTTGGCCATTTAAACTTGTTTAAATGAGGGACATGGTGCTGCTGCATTGCATGTAAAGCTGGAAAGACTCATAGCTTACAAATTATAAAGAGTTGAGCTTCGAGGTCTGTAAAAATACACTTTTACTTTACAAATTGTTATCCATATTACCAAGTTTGTTTCATAGATCATGTGACATAATGGGTATTAAATGAGTAATATGAATCAGATCTTCTGACTTTAATGTCCAAACTAGTCAACCCTACAAAAAGGTAGCTCTCGAACCACAATATTCTAGCATTGCAGTACCTGCTGCTACATGTGACAAAGAATATGGAAGTAACTGGAAACATGTCTGGATAAAAAGTTTCTGTGTGATGGGAGTTTAGATAATCAGCAATTAAATCACCACATTGAGTGATGCTGTATCATGGAAGGAGAGCAGGGATAAGGAGGCCAGAGGCCTGATGTTACTAACCACTTCTACACTACACTCTTCTCTCATAGTCACAGCTTGGAGGATAGTGGGATTATGAGCTCTGAATTGGCCAACAGCCAAATCACCCTCAATGATAATTCAGCATGTTATTACATTCAATCGTGACACTAAGGCCTGCAGTGGTACACATACATGCCACCCACTAGCCAAAAGGTACAGGCAACATTTACGCTTTGCTGATTGTTCGGTCATAGAACATTTACGTAGAGGGGGCAATATCCACCCAATTAACCAGTCGCATGTGGTCTTGTGGCCAAGGGTGATCCTGTAATCTAAAAAAAATTCTCAATGGGAGCTCATCCCTCGATAGTCTACTGGAGCGTCAAAACAGAACTTTCAGCATCTGCTTTCTTGCTCTACAAAAGCTTTTTTTTTAAATAAGAAATAAAAAAGTAGATTATGTTCTACGTCACATATATTCCAGTGTCACCTATTTAGACATCTAGTATGACATTACGCTCTTACAGTTCTCTACAAAGCAAGCAGGGGCACACCATCTTTAGTACATTTAGACTGGGGAATCAATGTCAAAAAGGTATTGCCAAGCATAGAGAGTTCGTCACGGACACTGAGCATCTTCACCCATGGAGTGAGGGGGAAAGTGCATAGCCAGTTATTGAAAACACATACTACCCAAGCACACAATTAAATTTAGTGTAATATACAAGAGCAAAAAGGTAAAAGAGGGGGTTGCTCTGGTGAACTTACAAGCGAAGAGGAGTGACACACAGGCAAGGGTAAATAGCATTGTCAGACAAGTAATGGGGTGCATGGGGTCTGTGTTAGGGATAGACCAATATATCGGTTTTGCCGATTACTGATATCAATAGCGGCATTTTATTTGCCAATAATTGGACAAGTTGGCTCACTGCGGCTGTGACACGCAAGATCCCACAGAACTGTGCGAATCCGGGGCTTCTCCCGCTTCAGACTGTAAGTCCTCACTGCAGAACGACCCCTGCTCACTGACCGTGTTGCGCATGAGCATGATAACAGAAACGGGGCTTCCATTCCATCTGCCAGGGAATTCCCTATACAGGAGATGCAGGAGTCAGCAACCTGGGACCTCCAGATACTTGGAGCTGCATTTCCCATGAGACTCCAAGAACCTAAGGAGAAGCTGAGCATCAAGGGAGAAGTAATTCCAAAACATGTAGGGCAAAATTACAAAGTCACTGCAAACCTAACTTAACCAGAGCTGTTGTAAACTTAACAATAGACTATAATGGCTCTGGTAAGTTTACAACAGCTCTGGTTAAGTTTACACCAACTTTGTAATATAACCCTTGGAGGGCCAATGTTGCTGAACCCCTTACATACAGGGTCATATGAGGGATCTTTGGCTTTCTTAAAAGAAAAATTTATTAAATTGAATAAATTAAGTGGACGTGGTGCAATGTTTAAATGTTAAACACATTGAGTTCATGGCATAATGTCAGATTTGTGCTGGGTTTTTTCACAACTTTAAAATTTCCCAAATATCGGCTATCGGCCAGAAAAGCTGCCGATGATTGGTATTGGCCCTGAAAAAAAATGATATATCGGTCTATCCCTAGTCTGTGTGGGAGAGACTAGGAAAGGTACGGGGGGGGGGGGTTGACGTGAATTGCTAGGTCTCTCTAACGTAACAGACATCCCAACCTGCAAAAGCGCTTTTCAGGAAGGATGACCGCCCGCTCCCCCCTCCTTTTGATTGGTGGGGGGTTATTTTTTTTCAAATAAGAAGTAATTAGAAACAGCCATTAAATAGGTAAAATCATAAGGGATATATACAGGGTGTCAAAAAAGTCTCTTTACGATTTCAAAAATGTATTACAAAAGGCAAATGAAAAGACATAAGTGAAAATTATTACAAAATGAGATGTATGTGACGGAACCTACTTTCACTGGGGCATCTGGAGGGGGCTGTGGGCTAGCCTCTTGCCCAGAGACTATGGCCCGTGAAAGAGACTATCGGGGGAACTGGTGGACCTTTGAAATATATTCCCCAGCAAACTAAAGAGTACTGACTTTATGATTGATATATCTTTTTATTGAAATTTACCTTGATGCGCTACAAAAGGTTTCTATTGCATTTCCATAAAGAGTACTGATGTCTGTGTGTTATTCCCTTATGTAGTTATTATAGAGTCTCGTGTATATGGCGTACATTCTCTCAACTATCTAACCCCTCTCTGTATAGTGCAGAACTCTATCCCTACCTGCTCCCTCTATTGTGTACAGTCTCTCTATAAAATATTCCTTTTGTTTAACCTGCTTCCCCCTCTCCCCAGGAAATCACATTGTCCATTGTTTGAAGTTCCTGTGCAGTTATTTGATCTGTGAGATTATCTGTTTCAGTGTTTTCATGAAAGGGGTTGTTCTTTGCCTGGGTAGTTGTGTGTCTATGTGAAAAAAACATTCATTCTGCTTTGGATTTTCAAAAGGTGAGACTCTTTCAACTGCGGTTAAAGTTTGAGGGAGTTGTTAAAGATTGCTCGGGGGACTGTTACATGGAAGAGAGCCCGCGGACGGAGGTACTAAGTTAGGGTACAGTCGCTCCGTCAAAGTATATTTGAGTTTTTTTGCCTAATTTAAATAAACCTCTATTTGGGCACCGTTAGGTGCAGAAAGCACATCAAGATGATACTCAATTTCTTGCCATGTTCGCTGTAGCATACCCTCATCAATGGTGGCAAGGGCCTCCTCTGCTTTAGATGAATGTGTGGTGTGAGATCATGTGCAATCGAATCATTGGTCAGTTTTTCTTCAGCGAGACATCAATTACTGCAAATGTTTACCTTGACCTTTTGACTGAATATGTGGCACCACAACTACATGACCTTCAACCATCATTTTCCAGTAAGATGATGCACCACCACATCGGGGACAGCATGTTCGTGGGTTCCTAAATGAAACATTTCCAGACCGGTGGATTAGAAGGGCTGGCCCAATTCCCTGGCCACCTCGTTCACCAGATATAACTCTCCTCGACTTCTTTCCAAGGGGTTTTGTTAAAGATAACGTGTATC
This sequence comes from Leptobrachium leishanense, assembly GCA_009667805.1. Taxonomy (NCBI): domain Eukaryota; kingdom Metazoa; phylum Chordata; class Amphibia; order Anura; family Megophryidae; genus Leptobrachium; species Leptobrachium leishanense. Next base: position 13,956 of record RXON01001822.1, on the reverse strand, counting down.
AAACAAAAAGGTACTAATCTAATGTAGAGGATCGCCAATCTAAGGCCCCGTTGACACTGTGCGATTTGAAAATTGCACGACTTTCCTCACGATTTTCATATTCGCGACATGGTGCGATAATGTCGCGCGACATCAGTTTTGTGCAAAGCACCACCAATACAAATCGCAAAAAAAAAAAAAGAGTCATGTACCTGCGACATGGCGCAGCAAGATGTGAACAGCTCCATTGAAATGCATTGGAGGAGCTACACAGCGCGATATCGCGGCAAAATCCGCACAATAAATCGCACAGTGTGAACAGGGCCTTAAGCAGAGGATCACTGATGCCATTTCCACCATTGATGAGTGTATGCTACAGCAAACATGGCAAGAAAGAGTACCGTCTTTATGTGCTTCGTGCAACTAATGGTGCCCATGTAGAGGTGTATTAAATGAGGCAAAAAACTTATATACATCTCATTTTGTAATAATTTTCACTTACCTGTCTCTTCATTTGCCTTTGTAGTAAGTTTTTGAAATTGTAAAGAGACTTTATGGACACCCTGTATAATAAGAACGAGAAGGGATGTGGGTGGATTCTAGATCAAATCTGAGTGGATTAAACCCCCTGATGGTATTCCCGAGTGTGGCTCGGGGTTAACTTTTTGTACCGAAAGAGGTATCCCCGAGCCACACTCGGGCTGGATACTTACATGTCCTGCGCTCCCTCGCTGATCCCCGCAGTCTCCTCGGGCCGCTCTCAACGTCACTCTGCCTGGCTCTCTTCTCGCGAGGAGTGAACCAGGAAGTCTGACATCACGATCGGCTGCAGTGTGACTGTGGGGACAGCGAGGGAGCACAGGACATGTAAGTATCGGCCCGAGCATGGCTCGGGGATACAGCTTTCAGTATTGAAAGTTAACCCCCAAGCCACACTTATACCGCTAGGGGGCTAGATTAATTGGACCGATTCTGACATATAAAATGTCAGAATCGGACCGCCAGGGCCCCCCCTCTCTCTGTATAACAGTCAGAAAATCCCCTCTGTGTACAGTATTCTCAGGCCAGGGTACACCCCCTCTCTGCTAGTACTGTTATGGTACACAACCCCTCTCTATGTATTAAAAATAAAATTCTTGAATTTAAAATTAATTCTGCGCTATAAGCTGCCAGTCACCCGTCTTGTGGCTCCAAACCCAGAATGAGGAGATGGTGTTGGTCTGGTCACGTGGTGTGAAGAGTTCTGCCCGCCTCAAACGCTGCCAGGTCTTTTAGTCCTCCGACCATCCTCCAATCATTCTGTAGCCATGACATCACGTGACTGAGACGGTTGCGCTCCAGGGGATTGGACTTGTTCCGGGGTTGTAATTGGCAGAGGAGCGGTCTGAAACCACCCCTCCCGGTGTGCTGCACGGTGGACATGACATGCTCAGTTTAGGCCAATCATTAAATGACTAGTTTAAACCGAGCCCTCTGCGCAGCAGGGATCCCATCTCTCCCAAATGATGAAAATCCGGGAGTTCCAGAAGAGCTTGAAGGCATCAGGGAGCCCGCATTCACTGCCGGGAGACTTGGGATCCCTGAACTAATGTGGCTTTTTAGAGAAGTCTTGAAAGACTGGAGGAACAGGGAGAGTTGACCACAACGCGAGGGAAGTAGTTCACAGATAGGTGCAGCTTGGGAAAAGTACTGAAGGCAGTGCGGGTATGAGATGGTGTAAGGTACTCAGGCCAGTAGATGACCGCCATCTTGAGCCAGGCGGCCATTTTGCTCAGAACATTGGTTCACTTGAATCTAAATAGTAGATATTAGCTGAAATTAGGATGTAGCTTGCATAGAAATCGTAGGAATGTGTTAAACAGTAAGGCAATTAAACTAACGAGGATCCGGCCCGTAGCTGGCACACAAGTGACAGGAGAGAGAATAGTTACATCAAGGTCAGAGGAGCAAGAGCCTGAACAAAGAAGTGTGAAACCAGACGAGGCCTTATCTAGAATATACAATAAACAAGTCCTAGGGAGGTGGGCATAGGCAGGAACCAGAGAATGTGGTAAATCCTCTTGTCAAAATAACATGAAGTCTGCCAATTTATGACCAATGTGTGTAATGTCTTTGTATTCGATTAAGGGAGGTACGGACCCACGTGGGGTGGCATAGTGTCACAGCTGGGTGGGCTAATTGGAATGTACCCAATTATGTATTCGGGGTATAAAACCCCTTTGAGTGAAATCGGGGCTCACTCTTTGCGATTGAATCCTGTGTGAGCATCTGTGACGTAGGGCTGTGCAATTAATTGCAATCGCAATCGAATCGCGATTTCCGACCATGCAATTTCTAAATCGCGTAAGGCTTCAATTTTTGGCTCCCTGTTAACTTCCGGCGGCATGGTGCTTTGGGCGCTCGCAGGGGGAACCACGTGAAGAGCCACGTTCTCGCGGCTCGTCACATGGTTCCCCCAGGCGAGCGCCCAAGCTCCATGCCGCCAGAAGTTAACAGGTAGCCGAACACGTGGCGCACAGAGGTGAGCTGGGGCAGCATATCCATGTGCTGGGGCAGCATTTCCATGTGCTGGGGCAGCATTTCCATGTGCTGGGGCAGCATTTCCATGTGCTGGGGCAGCATTTCCATGTGCTGGGGCAGCATTTCCATGTGCTGGGGCAGCATTTCCATGAGCTGGGGCAGCATATCCATGTGCTGAATACTGAATACATTTAGAATGTATGTAGCAGGTTTGAAAAAGCAAAAACAATTGGCTAAATCGCAATATTCATTCAAGAAATCGCAATATGATTATTTTGTCAATATTGCACAGCCCTACTGTGACGTCACAATAAAGTTTGCCTTTCCTGAAGAGACTCGTGTCCAGTCAATCCTTGCTCTTCCCGGCCTGGCCTCGTTCTGAGTGAACCAGGTGGATTCCGTTAACAATGGTAAGGTACCATCTGGGTGCAAACTACATTCACCATCAGGCTCAAAGATAGACCGTGCATCAGATCACACAGACACAATTAGCAGTTTTTATTTTCAGAGCATAAAATTGTGTCAACAGCAGATGGGGGAGAATGTGATCACAAAGTATAAACCACCCTTATGGTGTATACTGTGGGCTGCACTCAGAGGATTCTGTGCGCGCACACTTGCCAGTTAGTGGTGTCTAGGCTTGATTTCCTGGACACATAATTTATTCATGCTGATGGGCAATGCATTAAAAATGCAGACATGCAGAATCCATATGCTACAGGTAAGCAATCCCGGGTGACCCTTCCTGCGGCATATGAATTCTGCACATTGCACACTTTCCCTATTCTCCCCACTACATGAAATAGTAACGTGTGTCCAGGAAAACATGAAGGCCTCGGAGGTTGTGACATATTCAACTTGTTGCCTACACTGCCTGCCTAGAGCAACTCACATAAACAAGAGCCCCACAACCAGAGCTACATAAGGCCACAAAGGCAGCCTGGGTGGGGGCAGTCACGGGTTAGTCACACGGGCCTGTTATTTCAGCTGAAGCAGTATCCTCCCAGTACTCGTGGGTTCTTCACCCGCCAATCCGCTCACTCATACAGAAACAGGCGGCTGCGAGGGAGCCAGCCAGCTCAGCCATTATCCCCGCTCAGTATTCCTGTCAGGGCCTGCAGTTTGTGCAACACTTCCGCTCTAGTGTAGAGCGGCCTCACACACAGGTGTTGGGCGCCTGTCACAGCCAGTTCGGCCCAGGCTTATCGGGTACAGGAGCCCCAGGCCATTACTGCTTTAAGAGTTCACGTTACACACAGAGAACCTGTTAGGCTGAGGGCTGAGGCCCGGGGGGAGCCCCGCTCAGAACTAACCAAGGCAAGGGACCCATAGGAAAAAAAGGGGGAAAATACACATAAATAAAGCTCGGCATGTGACCTCCACGAGACCACGCCCTGCACGCCGCGCCCCACCCTTGGAATCCTCTCACCTGATTGGGTGGCGATGTGCTCGCGACCGGCAGCCCCGCAGCCCCTGGAATGTCGCGAGGCCGACGAAGTCGCTGATGGAGCGCGCGCCCAGGCCGGTGAGGCGGCTCGCGCAGGTCGCCGCCATGGGGCGAGTTGAGTATTCCGGTGGAAAAGTGAGGGGTGGCCCGTGCGGACGCCGCCGCCGCCAAGGAGTAGGATAGGGGGAGCCCGCTTGCTCGGCCGAACTCCTCAGCTCTCTGACCTCGGAGAAGATGCCGGTTGTGAACACCACTGTCACAGGTTCCTACGTCATCTCGCTACCATGCCAACCAACGGTGACGTTCTTTCGTGGGATCGCTCCAGACGTTGACGCCCCCGTGTCCTCGGGAGAGCGAGCTGCATGCCGGGGGATGTAGTTTGCCCTTGGCAGTGTTGTTTGGCGCGCCTCTTGCTGGTGAATCTCGCGTTACCTCACACACGCAATGGAAAAATACCGAGGATTCATCACCTCCCTCATGCGCTCAGGGCTGGCTGCCTGGGGGAGTGGCCTGTGCGACACACAACACGGAAAAGGGGGGAGATTACCCTCAATAAACGGGTCGTTCACCGGTGCTAATCTCTTGTGAGCAGAGCTGCCATTCCAAACCCCTTTTTTTCACCTCAATAGGATTATTCACCGGGGCCATTGATATTGTCCACCTCCCCATTTATTAACTAACCCTTGTGCCAGATCTGCCAAGTTTTCGTGGACACATATGATCTATTAACCCTTTCGCTGCTGAGGCGTTTCACGTCTTTGTGCTGAGGTCATTTTTACCGGTTTTGCTCATCATGTTTAAACGTGTTTTGAAGCTTATTTTAGTATATGACCCAGACATATTATATATCGTTCTTTCCGTCAGACTCGGCAGATTAATAATATGTCATTATTATATGTATACGTCATGACCTGTCTGTATATTATAACAAAAAATGCAATAAAATATGAATTTTCAATAATTTACAATGTGTAAAGTGTTTTTTTTTCACATTTTAACACACGAGCAATTGCGGTTATATTTTGTATGGGGTGCGCTTGTTAAAAAAATTAGAGATGGGGTCTCGTTACATTTTTTTTGGGGAAAATTACGCAATTTTTAACAAACGCACCGCATACAAAAATCGTTAGTGCAGCATCATTGTTCACATTATAATTGAAATGGGAACAATATTGCTGCATTAACAAAAAAAAACTTGTTTATTTATTTTTTTATAATTTTTTTTTTAAATATTTTTTAATTTTTTAAAAAAAACTTTTTTCACAGTCGTGTTTGGTATCGTTGGAACGGCCATGCTCTGGCCGATCCAACAGTACCAAATTTTAACCCCTAGCTGCCACGGATCGGGAGATAGGGGGTTCATTGGAACCCCCTATCTCCACCGTTGGTGGCAGCTAGGGGTTAACTCCAGGACTGGCGTCATTGTGCTATGCTATCGTGCTATGCTGAAAAGCGCCGGTTCGTGATCCTTTCCCGGAGCTGGCCGACATCCAAGATGTCGGCCAAGCCTCCGGGAACTCCCCCTGAGGACTGGCGTCATCGTGCTATGCACGATGACGCCAGTCCTCAGGGGGAGTTCCCGGAGGCTTGGCTGACATCCAGGATGTCGGCCAGCTCCGGGAAAGGATCACGAACCGGCGCTTTTCAGCGCCGATTCGTGATCCGGCTCCCCAGGGGTTAATGAGAGCCACCGTTTGGAAGGGCAGGCTGTGCCCTTCCAAGCGGTGCCTGTATTAACCCCCTGCTCCCCGGCGATCGGGAGGGAGAGAGGTCCGAAGGACCTCCCCCCCTCCCTTTCAGGCGCCTCCTCCGCACATGCGGGGGGGGGGGGCGCCTGAATTAGATGTTGCCACAATGACATCTAATGTCCCCGCCGGGCTCCCGAGTGCTGGGCTGACATCCAGATGTCAGCCCGCACTGGGGGGCGCAGGAATCCAGCGGATTGCTGCCTCCTGTGCTCGGACGCGCTGAGCGCGTCCATAGCAGCCAAGTGGTTAAGGCAGATGGGTAGTGCATGAAAAATATAATCCTGCTGCATGTGGAGCCCAGGACATACTTGAAAACGAGAGAAATCTCAATGTATCCTTCCTGGTAAAATACTTAATAAATAAATAACTGTGGAACTCATGCGCTGCAGGTAAGAAATCAAAGTGGATTCCCAGTGACCTGCCCTGATCTTCCACATGCAGCATATGCGTTATACATCCTGCAGGGCAGAATCTTCTGCGCTCATGAAATAATAGTATATGTCCAAGAAAACATGGCTGACCTGACAACACGTTCGGTACCATATGTTGGTGACTATTGACTACATCTCCCATGATGCTGTGTCACTCAGATTGGTTTAGCTGCAAAAATGAGAGGTTTGTGAGGGTCCTGAGGACAAGCAGCGGCACTACTGGCCTGCTCTACAGTGGGGCCCACTCAGGTCTCACAGGGTTTTTGCTCGATTGTGCCATTATAGTTACAACTGCTCCATATGCAAATAAGCCTGCTCTCACCCAGAAAGGGTGGCCAGTACTCATTGCCAAGGACGTCATCCCTGCAGGAGAGATGCAGCAACCCCCGACGATTGTTTCAGGCGCCCCCCCCCCCCCGCATGTGCGGAGGAGGCGCCTGAAAGGGAGGGGGGGAGGTCCTTCGGACCTCTATCCCGATCGGCGGCGTGCAGGGGGTTAACCCAGGCACCGTTTGGAAGGGCACAGCCTGCCCTTCCAAATGGTACCTGGCATTAACCCCATGGGGGCCGGATCACGAATCGGCGCCGGTTCGTGATCCTTTCCCGGAGCTGGCCGACATCTTGGATGTCGGCCAAGCTTCCGGGAATGCCCCCTGAGGACTGGCGTCATCGTGCACAGCACGATGACGCCAGTCCTGGAGTTAACCCCAATGAACCCCCTATCTCCCGATCCGTGGCAGTTAGGGGTTAATGTTTGGTATTGTTGGATCGGCCAGAGCATGGCCGTTCCAACAATACCAAACTTGACTATGAAAAAGTTTTTTAAAAAAAATAAAAAAATATTTTAGAAAAAAATAAACAATTTTTTTTTCTTTTTTTTGGTTTGTTAATGCAGCAATATTGTTCCCATTTCAATTATAATGTGAACAATGATGCTGCACTAAGGATTTTTGTATGCGGTGCGTTTGTTAAAAATCGCGTAATTTTCCCCAAAAAAAATGTAACGAGACCCCATCTCTAATTTTTTTAACAAGCGCACCCCATACAAAATATAACCACAATTGCTCGCATGTTAAAATGTGAAAAAAAAATACTTTACACGTAAATTATTGAAAATTCATATTTTATTGGATTTTTTGTTATAATATACAGACAGGTCATGACGTATACATATAATAATGACATATTATGAATCTGCCGAGTCTGACGGAAAGAACGATATATAATATGTCTGGGTCATATACTAAAATAAGCCTTCAAAACACGTTTAAACATGATGAGCAAAATCGGTAAAAATGACCTCAGCACAGAGGCGGGAAAAACCTCAGCAGCGAAAGGGTTAAATGAGCTCCAAAGTGACCTTTTTATTATTCAATCAGGGTTATCCAAAGAGATCCGAATTGCTTGAGAAAGGTAACCGAACGCTGAAAATCAGCGTTCGGTTACCTTTCCTGGCCATTCGGCTATCCAGAGAGCAGGCAATTCGCCAAATCCTGGCGAATTGCCTGCACATACGGTGCCTGTTCGGTTCCTGTTCGAGGGCAGTGAATCCCCATCAGGGTTATCCAAAGAGATCCGAATTGCTTGAGAAAGGTAACCGAATGCTGAAAATCAGTGTTCGGTTACCTTTCCTGACCAGTCGGCTATTCAGAGAGCAGGCAATTCGCCAAATCCTGGCGAATTGCCTGCACATACGGTGCCTGTTCGGTGCCTGTTCAAGGGCAGTGAAATCCCCATGAAAAAGCACTGCTTCGGCTATTCAGAGAACACAAACCAGCAGTGAAATGTTCCCGAAATGCCCTGCCATTCGGTGGTTTCATTCGGCAAATTTATTCAGGAGAATCCCATACAGGGTTATCCAAAGAGATTCGAATTGCTTGAGAAATGTAACCGAACGCTGAAAATCAGCGTTCGGTTACCTTTCCTGGCCATTCGGCTATCCAGAGAGCAGGCAATTCGCCAAATCCTGTCGAATTGCCTGCACATACGGTGCCTGTTCGGTGCCTGTTCGAGGGCAGTGAAATCCCCATGAAAAAGCACTGCTTCGGCTATTCAGAGACCACAAACCAGCAGTGAAAGGTTCCCCTAATGCCCTGCCATTCGGTGGTTTAATTCGGCAAATTTATTCAGGAGAATCCCATAGGCTTCAATGTTAAAAATATTCCCGTTTTAATTCAATATCTAATAAACCGTTCATTATAAAATTCTGCAGCAAAAAGTCTCTTTATTTATAGATTTTTTAGGATACTTTAAGCATTTTTCTGATTTTTTTTTTTTTTTTGTAAAAGTCCAATTTTTTTTGATTTTTTTTTTCAGTTTACTTATTGTTTTTGTAACAGCCCTCTTTATTATCATTCCCTGGACCTCCTGTGAAAATTTCAGACATTTTCGCTCAGTAGTTTCTTTGCAAACAGCGTTTCTTTTTCCCAGATTCATACAAATGGTTTTTCTAATTTATTCACTGCCTCCTCTACGTCACAGCTGCTTCGGCTCTGTGTGATTCGGCTCCTTTTCGGCTTCTTCGAAGGTTAATCCAGATGTTTTTGCTTGTTTTCAGCGTGCATTCGGTTAGTTTTCGGTTAGTTGTCGTCAGGTTTGCGGTAGCTTTTCCCTGCAATTCGGGGACCCTGTGGTGCTTGCTGAATACACCGCAGGGTCACCGAAATGCAATCGGCAAAAGGAACCGAATTGAAGAGAACGAAAAGTCACCGAACGTGCGGTGACTTTTCGAATCTCTTTGGATAACCCTGCATAATAGCTCTGGTTAGTTTACAACAGCTCTGGTTAAGATAGCACCAACTTTGGAATAGGGCCCCAAAGGGATATACATGTCTAGAAAAAAAAAATTAAATTGACATTTAAACACTTTAATACCTATAGACAAACTAGAATAAATCAATAAAATTTTAAAAGGTGTAAAAAAATGTTTATTTTCTTGCTTTAAAACTCTGTCATTTCATCTTCTCCGGCGACGTCCCTCAGCTAGGGGTGTTTCTTCAGCTCATACTTCCTGAATATTACCCGCCTCCTCCCCACCCATCAAAGCTTCGCATGAACTACATTTCTTGCTCCATCTTGCCTACAGCCCCCATGCACCCCACTACTTCACATACTCAGCTATTACCCTCACCTTGTGTGTCACCCCTCTCCTCTTAGATTGTAAGATCTTGGGCAGGGTCCTCTCTCCTACTGTTCTGTGTGTTTAACTTGTATGGACATTTGTTATTCTGCCTCTCCCATTGTACAGCGCTACGGAACTTGCTGGCGCTTTATGAATACCAGTGACTGTATGAACTAACACAAGCTGTGCAGCTCAGGACCTCAGAATATTAGCATCTCTGCAACTGTGAAATCAAAACACACTCACCCCGCTGACACTCACCCGCTGACTCCCTCACACTCACCCGCTGACTCCCTCACGAACACGCTCACTTGCGCTCTTTTTTTTTTTTTGAGAAAGTATTTTACCAGGAAGGATACATTAAGATTTCTCTTGTTTTCAAGTATGTCCTGGATGGCGAGTATGTACCGTTAGGTGTCTTGCCCAAGGACACTTACTGGAGAGGTGCTCGCTGGAATCGAACCCATGACTCCACAGGCTCTCTCCATGCAGAGCAGTGACATTACCTCTACTCCACCCAGCCGGTACTACTCCACCCAGCCGGTCTTTCAAAATTTACATACTCAGTCTCAAACTCCCTCGCACTCTTTCTTCTGCTGTCTGTCTCTTTGCACGTGCTCTCTCTCACTGTACCTTTTCTTGTGCTTTATCTTGCTGGCTTTCTCACTTTTCTGTTTCTTGCTGTGTCTCTGTGCTTTTTTTGTTGTCCCTCTCTCTGCTGTCTCTTTTTCTCCCTGTCTCTGCAGTAGCTGGGGGGTGAAAGTTCAGCCCCCCCCCACAGCTCACAGAATAGGAGGGAGGAGGAGCAACTCAGTCGCACATGCTCAATGCGTTTTTTTAATCTATACCTAGGTATAGGCACTGATTGGTTTGCTTAAAATGCCTCCTGAGGTGGGCGTGGAAAACACCAAGAAAGAAGATCAGGTAAATATGAAAAAATATATTTACTTGCTTTTTATGGCTGCTGAATGACACTACTGACTCATTCAAAAGGCATTGCACGTTTTTAAAAGCACATAAGCAAAGCATGCATGTCCCTTTAAGTATTCTGACTCAACCTAGCCTAAAATGAGTTATATCTTCCATTCCAAAAAAGTCTGTATGGTTATGAGAAGGGGCAGAAAGTTGTTAGGTGTAAAGGTGCCCAGGTAAGGACATAAGCCAGATTCCCATGTGCTGTATTGCATTTTGTTATTACACCAAAAAAGGGGGAGGGGGATCTGCCTGGAGCGGAAATCCTTAAACAATTTCTGATTTTCCCAAGTTGATTTTCAGGTTGGAACACAGAGCCATACAGTATATATTAAACTCTTTTTGCATTGCCAGAGGAATTGGGAGAGGAAAAAAATAGGTCTCCTGCATCAGCTGACATCTTGTGAGATTCTGTAGACCCTCACACTCCAGCGATGCAGGCATGTTGACAGATTTTAGGAATGGTTCCTCTAAAAAAGGAAGAAAGTAGACAGCCCTGCTGTGTTCTTAGGATTTTCAAACGGCTCATACAAAGCACTGTTGACCCAAATGTGTGTTGTAATTTACATCATACAGAACACTGAACAAGGAAAGATGGACCCAAACCAAAGGATCCAAGATCTCCATTTAATTACAGCCAATCAACCCTGTTGACATGAAGGAAATAGGGTTTGGAATACTTGGCTGTATGGAAGATGTCAGCTCTTGGGAAGATATTGCAGGGACACTCAGGGTTATCCAAAGAGATTCGAAAAGTCACCGCACGTTCGGTGACTTTTCGTTCTCTTCAATTCGGTTCCTTTTGCCGATTGCATTTCGGTGACCCTGCGGTGTATTCAGCAAACAGCACAGGGTCCCCGAATTGCAGGGAAAAGCTGCCGCAAACCTGACGAAAACTAACCGAATGCATGCTGAAAACAAGCAAAAACATCTGGATTAACCTTCGAAGAAGCCGAACAGGAGCCGAACAGGAGCCGAATCACACAGAGCCGAAGCAGCTGTGAAGTAGAGGAGGCAGTGAATAAATTAGAAAAACCATTTGTATGAATCTGGGAAAATGAAACGCTGTTTGCAAAGAAACTACTGAGCGAAAATGTCTGAAATTTTCACAGGAGGTCCAGGGAATGATAATAAAGAGGGCTGTTACAAAACAAATAAGTAAACTGAAAAAAAAAAAAAAATCGGACTTTTTAAAAAAAAAAAAAATCTGAAAAATGCTTAAAGTATCCTAAAAAATCAATGAATAAAGAGACTTTTTGCTGCAGAATTTTATAATGAACGGTTTATTAGATATTGAATTAAAACGGGAATATTTTTAACATTGAAGCCTATGGGATTCTCCTGAATAAATTTGCCAAATTAAACCACCGAATGGCAGGGCATTAGGGGAACCTTTCACTGCTGGTTTGTGTTCTCTGAATAGCCGAAGCAGTGCTTTTTCATGCAGGGTTATCCAAAGAGATTCGAAAAGTCACCGCACGTTCGGTGACTTTTCGTTCTCTTCAATTCGGTTCCTTTTGCCGATTGCATTTCGGTGACCCTGCGGTGTATTCAGCAAGCACCACAGGGTCCCCGAATTGCAGGGAAAAGCTACCGCAAACCTGACGACAACTAACCGAAAACTAACCGAATGCACGCTGAAAACAAGCAAAAACATCTGGATTAACCTTCGAAGAAGCCGAAAAGGAGCCGAATCACACAGAGCCGAAGCAGCTGTGACGTAGAGGAGGCAGTGAATAAATTAGAAAAACCATTTGTATGAATCTGGGAAAAAGAAACGCTGTTTGCAAAGAAACTACTGAGCGAAAATGTCTGAAATTTTCACAGGAGGTCCAGGGAATGATAATAAAGAGGGCTGTTACAAAAAAAATAAGTAAACTGAAAAAAAAAAATAAAAAAAAATTGGACTTTTACAAAAAAAAAAAAAATCAGAAAAATGCTTAAAGTATCCTAAAAAATCTATAAATAAAGAGACTTTTTGCTGCAGAATTTTATAATGAACGGTTTATTAGATATTGAATTAAAACGGGAATATTTTTAACATTGAAGTCTTACAGGGTTATCCAAAGAGATTCGAAAAGTCACCGCACGTTCGGTGACTTTTCGTTCTCTTCAATTCGGTTCCTTTTGCCGATTGCATTTCGGTGACCCTGCGGTGTATTCAGCAAGCACCACAGGGTCCCCGATTTGCAGGGAAAAGCTGCCGCAAACCTGACGAAAACTAACCGAATGCACGCTGAAAACAAGCAAAAACATCTGGATTAACCTTCGAAGAAGCCGAACATGAGCCGAGTCACACAGAGCCTGTGACGTAGAGGAGGCAGTGAATAAATTAGAAAAACCATTTGTATGAATCTGGGAAAATGAAACGCTGTTTGCAAAGAAACTACTGAGCGAAAATGTCTGAAATTTTCACAGGAGGTCCAGGGAATGATAATAAAGAGGGCTGTTACAAAAAAAATAAGCAAACTGAAAAAAAAAAAAAAACAAAATCGGACTTTTAATTTTTTTTTTAAAAATTCAGAAAAATGCTTAAAGTATCCTAAAAAATCTATAAATAAAGAGACTTTTTGCTGCAGAATATTATAATGAACGGTTTATTAGATATTGAATTAAAACGGGAATATTTTTAACATTGAAGTCTATGGGATTCTTCTGAATAAATTTGCCGAATTAAACCACCGAATGGCAGGACATTAGGGGAACCTTTCACTGCTGGTTTGTGTTCTCTGAATAGCCGAAGCAGTGCTTTTTCATGGGGATTTCACTGCCCTCGAACAGGCACCGAACAGGCACCGTATGTGCAGGCAATTCGACAGGATTTGGCGAATTGCCTGCTCTCTGGATAGCCGAATGGCCAGGAAAGGTAACCGAACGCTGATTTTCAGCGTTCGGTTACCTTTCTCAAGCAATTCGAATCTCTTTGGATAACCCTGATAGTCTATGGAGTTGTTAAGTTAGCACTAACTTTGGAATATTTCCTGAGCTGTTCTCCCATGTTTCCCCTACTTTTTCCAGATGATCCCCAACATACTTCCTTCATCTTATTCTTGTTTTACATGTTCCAAAATCATCCCCATGGTGCAGATCTGCTCCTAAACTGAGGCGTGACGCCCCATACTGTGCAGGGGGATAGTGAGGTGATGGACCTCAATGTCCATCACTTTGCCTCAGTTGGTTTCATCGATCCACCTGGTAACACAATGCTTTCTCTCGCAGAAAACTTTCAACAATCCGCACTCACCAAATTGTACACTACCTCTACACATTACTGTCTCCGCATACTCTTAGAAAGTCTCTGCCTCTTTTACAACCAGATTAATTGTAACATATTGATGCTTCACAACCTGCGTCTTACTGACCAACACTCTGATTCTTCCCCACTTTTAATCATAGGTTGTGGAAATAGGGAGTGGGAGCGACCCCTCCCTCTTGACCTGTTTCTCAACTCTGATCCTCAAGTATCCCTAACAGGCCAGGTTTTAAGGATCACCTTGGGGAAATGCAGACTGAATACTGCAATCACTGAGTAGCAAATCATATCACCTGTGCTGTGCTTCAGATCTCTAGCAAAACTGGCCTGTTAGCGGGTCCTGACGACTGGAGATGAGAAACACTGCTCTGGACCGACTCTCTGACATCACAATAGTTCAATGACAGGTAGCAGCCTTTAACCCCTTCCGACCGCGGACGTACCATGTACGTCATTGCAGCGGGTCTCTCTTAGACCCGCTGACG
>RXON01001820.1:0-28069 GCA_009667805.1 Leptobrachium leishanense | reverse complement strand
TGTAGAGTGATTTCGTTTTTTTTTTTTTTTTTTGAGGAAGGATTTTACCAGGAAGGAACATTGAGATTTCTCTCGTTTTCAAGTATGTCTTGGGTGGCGAGTATGTACCTTTAGGTGTCTTTCCCAAGGACACTTATTGAGAGGTTTCTCGCTGGGATCGAACCCATGACTCCACAGGCTCGGTTCATGCAGAGCAGTGATGTTACCTCTACTCCACCCAGCCGGTTTTCTTCTGATGAGGTACATGCTCCTCGTCTAGCCACTGCATTCCATCAATCTGTTCCTTTTTGTCCCGAGGGCTGTCATTGGGGTGGGAGAACTGTCATGCCAGCTGGTAGTGCCTGGCCTGCTCGTGCTGCGGTTAAGCCTCCTGGGCAAAGAGGGTGCAGTTCTGGATGCTTGGCTTCTGGGACTTCTGCACGTGGTTATAGATCTAGGAGGCATTTAAATAACAGCAACTGACAGAACTCTGGCCCTGATGTGGTTTCCAGTATACACCTCAGCCCGTTCCTGTTTATCTGTGGTGCTTTGGTTTGACCCCTGGCTAAGTATTCTCGGTTCTGGTATCTGCTCATCTCCCGTTTGGTTTATATTGATTCTGTGTACTGACCTTAGCTATGGTATCTGGACTTTGGGTTTTCTCTATATTCCCTGTATGGTTCTTTATTCTACATCCTATTTTGTATACAGACAGCTGGCTTTGTATTGCGATCTTTCTCTTTGTCCCTGTGGGTTCAGTACTATATGCATTGTTCTTGTTTATATTCTGTATCAGTTCAGGTCGGCTAGAGGTGTTGACCGGTGAGGCAGTGTTCCTGGTAGCTTCTGGCAAGAAGTGTTAGGGAGCATCCGAAGCGGTTAGGCTAGGGCAGACTAACGCATTTTTCACGTTGTCCGTGAAAAAGTGCGTTTCGAACGAATGGACGTATATTTTTCACGGAATACGAATACGGTCATACGATGCGCAGTTTTCATTCCGTGATTTTGTACGATCATCAATAAAACACTTTGTGCATCTGGACGTTATGTTGGCCGGAACATTAGCAGCGTCTGACGTCTCCTAATCCACGCACAACCGCCGCTAGCGGACGCAGCGCACTCTGTACTCAGTACTAGTTGTGGCAGAATAGATCTATATTCCTAGCTATATAAAGGTCTGCCTGTATATATGTGTTTATCTCCTCCATATAGAGTTATGTTCATATTTGTGTCTGACCATTTGGTAAGTTTATTCCTGGGTTCACAGCTGAAATGTAATCAAAATGTTTAGCTTTCTCCCTTGGGGGGAGGATATAACACGTAGCTGTAATAAGGGAATTTCTTTTGTACACTGCCAAAGCAAATCACACCTGAACAGACAGATCGGCACCCAGAGCCTGGACCCAATCTTCAAAGACAGGAAACAAAATCCTTGATCTCGAAGGGGGTCTGGAGGGAAGAGGGACGCCTTTAGGCAATTAAAGATTAATTGACAAGTTTACTGAGCATGCTCTAGAGATGGGCATTCTGGGAATTGTAGGCAAAAGGCTGCTAGCTAGGAGGCTGGACGTAGAAAAAAGCCAGCCCTATATATATTCGAATCAAGCATGGCTCAGGGCTGATCACTTGGGGTTCCTTCTAAAGAGGACTGATCTGTCCATGCTATATCTCTAGACTCCAGGAGGCCATAGAGGAATAGTTCTTTTCGTAAGTAACGCTCTATGGTTAAACCTTTTTCGTTATATTCTGCTGTGTATTGTATAAGTAATTGATTTATTCTAGTTATGATTTTTTTATGTAGCTAAGCACTGATTTTTCTATCCTAAATAAACAAAAAGTATTTAAGTTTTGACTCTGGCTGATGAAATCCACGCTAACTAAGAGATTGGGAGAATTGCTATTTGCCTTAAGCTCGGTTATATATAAGAAATTGCGTGTTGCGGTCGGCAGGGAATTGTGGGAATTGTAGTCACTGTCCGAGTCTAGGATAGTGCGGCTGCTAAGTCCTGCGTCTCCTGTTGCGACGCGCATTGTGTCCGTAAGGACTGGTGGCAGCGTTACTAATAGAATAAGAAAGTGAGTTCCAGGATTGTGGAGACGGAGTTATTTTGCGCTTCAGGAGAAGACTGGCGCTGTGTTGCAATCCTGGGATCAGTATATCGCGCTCTACGTGCCTGTTGGGAGAGGTAGTGTGGCCAGGACGGGGAGAGAAGTGAGCGTAATTATCTGGGTCTAGTATAGACAGATAGTGCGCGGCTTAACCCGGCGTCCTTGCGCAGCAGCGTGCGTAGTTAAGTCGTGACAACTGGAGGCAAGCGGTGGGATATCAGGTTAGTATTTGGATCTGTGAAGCAACATAGATCCAGATACTAAATAAATTGGTTTTCCAATTTCCAGAGCAGAACTCAGTGCATTTTTTTTAGAATTTACACAATACACAGCAGTTCCCTTCCCCTTCTTTGTTTTTCTTTTCTATCTTTTATTTGGCTGGAGTGAGAATGTCGCAACAATCATCGAAAAAGACTTTGGAGCAATTATGTCGAGACAAAAATATCTCGACGAAGGATAAAAAGAAAGATGAACTTTTGCAAGCCCTCGAGGATTATGAGGCGAGGCAAGCAGTCCAGGACGCAGCAGAGCAGGGTACCATGCTTGACCCAGCGAAGGAGCGCAAGTCCAGTGGAAAGGACAGTGTCAAGTGCTTCGCCCAAGGGTGATACTGCCCTGGATGTTTACTTGCAGACTGTTTTAAAACATGTGGACTCTGCGGACTCGCAGACGCGGCTTCAGCTCATCCTGAAGTACCAAGAGCGAGAGGAGCGCAGAGCCGAGCAGACCAAGAGCGAGAGGAGCGCAGAGCTGAACGCGAAGCTGCGGAGCGCCGAGCTGAGGCTGAACGGCAGCTGCGGAGCGCCGAGCTGACCTGAACATGAAGCGCGCAGAGCTGAGCAAGAGGCGCAGTGCTCCAAGCAGACCGAGAAACTGCGGAGCGCAGAGCCGCGCAGAGACAGCAGCGCGCCAAGCGGACGAGAGCGGCGGAGCGCCAAGCCGAACGGGCACATCAGCTCGCTCTGGCACAGGCAAGCAGAACGCAATTATCTCCTGCCCCTGCGGGCGCTGCAGAGCTCTCTACGCCCAGACCTCGTGCAGAGAACTTTCCCACCCTTGACAAAGATGGGGACCTGGATGTGTTCCTGCGAAGTTTTGAAAAGACTTGTCGACAGTACCAGCTGCCCAAAGAGCAATGGGCCAGGTACCTCACTCCTGGACTAAAAGGTCCAGCGCTTGAAGCCTTTGCAGAATTACCGGCTGAGAGCGACCAGGACTATGAGGCGATTAAAGCCGCGTTGCAGAGACGTTATAACCTCACGCCAGAGGTATATCGCAAAAAGTTCAGGTCCTTGCAGAAGCGGGCCGCGGAGAGCTACTCTGCAGTTGTGAGCCACCTGACCACCCTATTTCGACAATGGGTCAGGGGGCTGAAGATTGATACCTTGGAAGCCCTGGAAGACCTGCTAATCAAAGAACAGTTCGTGCAGCTGTGCCCACCTGAGATCCAGGAATGGCTTCTGGATCGCAAACCCGAGACGGCCCTGGAAGCTGGTGAGCTGGCCGATTTCCATGCGGCCAACAGAGCGTCTGTGGACCAGAGCAGAGGTTCCCCCAAAGGATCATCAGGATGGAAGCCCAACTCAGCACGACCCCCCGACATCACGGCGGCAGCGCCCCCCTCTGTGCCAGTCTCTGCTGGGGAGGGGGGAGCGAATCCTTCTTCGCCTGGAAGAAGTGTGCGCCGTCGCTGTTTTATTTGTGACAGTACCAATCATCTCCTGGCAGCGTGCCCGCAGAGGAAGAAACCTGCATCCACAGCTGGGGGAGGATACCCCTCAACATCACCCTCTGTCCTGTTTGTGACCAGATCGGAGGGCAGTGCCAACGTGAACCAGCAAGCAGTCATTGTCGGGACTCAGGTATCTGTGGGTTTACGAGATACGGCGGCTGAAGTAACTTTGGTGCGTCCAGGGTTAGTCAGCCCTGCAGACTTTATTCCTGGCAGGACTCTAGCAGTAAAGGGTTTTGGTGGGGTACGTCCTGCGGTGCCAATGGCACGGGTTTATCTGGACTGGGGAGCTGGGAGAGGTCTGAGGGAGGTGGGAGTGTCTGAAAATATTCCTACCGATGTGTTGCTGGGCACGGATTTGGGTAAATTGGTGTCACAGTATGTGATGGAAAGGGATGCTGGGGATTTACCCAGGCCCACTAGTGGCTCTACAGTGGGGAGGGCTGTGTGTGGGGATGCACAACAGGATTCCTGGACGGGAGGGCAGGGGATGGCAGTGAGTCAGTCTGCGCCTGCGCCAGGTGTGCCTGAGGTGTTGTGTGGTAGCATGAGGGGGCAGTGTGACTGGGAAGAAAGGCAGGGGGTGAGTGAATGCCCGCCTGCACCCGAGTCAGCTGGCTCCCTGGACCCCATGCGTGGGGAGGCCGCGGTGCCCATGGTGGAAGTGGGTACCCGCTGGCGGTCGGCGGGGAGTAGGGCACAAGGCCCGTCTCTGTCGTGTGATGGTGTGGATCAGAATGCCTGGGAAGGGTGGCAGGATACTGTGGTGTGCCTGCCTAGACCAGACTCAGGGTTGTCTGTGACGCCATATGGTTGGGAGCAAGGGCAAGGGATGACTGCGGGTCTGCTTGCGCCTAAACCAACCAGGACTCTAGTGCCCCGTGAGAATGGTGTGGATCAGAATGCCTGGGAGGGGTGGCAGGATACTGTGGTGTGCCTGCCTAGACCAGACTCAGGTGTGTCTGTGACGCCACGCGGTTGGGAGGGAGAACAAAGGACCAAGGCAGGTTCCTTTAGGGCTGAACCAACTGGGTCGGTGGTGCTGGAGGGAAGGTATGGGCATCGGAAGGCCTGGGATGAGCAGGATCCTGCGGTGTGCCAGCCTGTGTTGCGGGTGTCTGAGACTGTGCGTGGCGCAGAGGGCATACTGGGTGGTCGGAAGGAGAGGCCTAGGGTGGCAGAGGGTTATCCAGGGCCTGTACCATCCAGGTTGGTGGTGCCAGGTGAAAGGAGTGGAGGGCAGAGCATCCTGGATGGGCAGGATACTGTGGTGTGCCCATCTGTGTCACATGTGTCTGAGGCTGCGGGTGGCACCGAGCGCATGCTGTGTGGTCAGGAGGAAGGACCTGGGGTGGACGAGTGTTACCCTGGGGGAAAGCCAACCAGATTCCCAGTACCACAGGAATCTGGTACTGAGCAACCTCCCTGTAGAGGAGGGTGGCATACGGCTGTATGCTCATCGGTTACGAAGCAAGGCGTGCTTGATAAACTGTGTGATAAAGTGGGGAAACTGTGTGCAATGGGGGGCGAGGTGAGCGTGGAGAATCTTGTGCCCCATCTGTATGGTTCCCCAAATTCTGAATGTGCGGGGTCAGTGAGAGACGGGGAGGCAGCGGGTCCTGGTGTGGCTCCTGTGACCTCCCAGCCATCTGCCCAGGGGCAGGTACGATGCCTGACTCCGTTGGCAGATGCAGGGGGGACGTTTACTGGGGAGCGGGGCGCTTCACCCTGTTTCTCCATACCCCCTGCTGTAAGAATGGCTCCAGAGCAGGCTACGGGTTACGAGGATTCTGCTGCCTGTAAGACTGAGATGCGAGCTGAGAGTGAGCTACACGTGCTGCACCCGGAGGGGCTGCAGAAGCACAGGGGCTTCCCCGAGTCTGTGCCATGTTGTGAGTGCAGTATGAGTGACCCCCTCCCCCCGGTCTGGGAGAGGTGGGGAAGAATGGTGGAGTCGCCAAAGGCCTACATGGGGCAATGTGTGATGCGGTTGCGAGAGGGAATGCATGCTTTAGTGGGCAAAGTGCACGGACACCTGTGCGTCCCCCACTCTGTCATAGCGCCGGCGACTGGTGCAGGTGACAGATACCCGTTGGCAAACCCGTGTTAAGACGCACGTGGGAGGCATGTTAGTTAGCCTCCCTTTCTGCGTCTTCATTTGTATGGGAGATGTGGCAGAATAGATCTATATTCCTAGCTATATAAAGGTCTGCCTGTATATATGTGTTTATCTCCTCCATATAGAGTTATGTTCATATTTGTGTCTGACCATTTGGTAAGTTTATTCCTGGGTTCACAGCTGAAATAGTAATCAATATGTTTAGCTTTCTCCCTTGGGGGGAGGATATAACACGTAGCTGTAATAAGGGAATTTCTTTTGTACACTGCCAAAGCAAATCACACCTGAACAGACAGATCGGCACCCAGAGCCTGGACCCAAGCTTCAAAGACAGGAAACAAAATCCTTGATCTCGAAGGGGGGTCTGGAGGGAAGAGGGACGCCTTTAGGCAATTAAAGATTAATTGACAAGTTTACTGAGCATGCTCTAGAGATGGGCATTCTGGGAATTGTAGGCAAAAGGCCTGCTAGCTAGGAGGCTGGACGTAGAAAAAAGCCAGCCCTATATATATTCCGAATCAAGCATGGCTCAGGGCTGATCACTTGGGGTTCCTTCTAAAGAGGACTGATCTGTCCATGCTATATCTCTAGACTCCAGGAGGCCATAGAGGAATAGTTCTTTTCGTAAGTAACGCTCTATGGTTAAACCTTTTTCTTTATATTCTGCTGTGTATTGTATAAGTAATTGATTTATTCTAGTTATGATTGTTTATGTAGCTAAGCACTGATTTTTCTATCCTAAATAAACAAAAAGTATTTAAGTTTTGACTCTGGCTGATGAAATCCACGCTAACTAAGAGATTGGGAGAATTGCTATTTGCCTTAAGCTCGGTTATATATAAGAAATTGCGTGTTGCGGTCGGCAGGGAATTGTGGGAATTGTAGTCACTGTCCGAGTCTAGGATAGTGCGGCTGCTAAGTCCTGCGTCTCCTGTTGCGACGCGCATTGTGTCCGTAAGGACTGGTGGCAGCGTTACTAATAGAATAAGAAAGTGAGTTCCAGGATTGTGGGAGACGGAGTTATTTTGCGCTTCAGGAGAAGACTGGCGCTGTGTTGCAATCCTGGGATCAGTATATCGCGCTCTACGTGCCTGTTGGGAGAGGTAGTGTGGCCAGGACGGGGAGAGAAGTGAGCGTAATTATCTGGGTCTAGTATAGACAGATAGTGCGCGGCTAACCCGGCGTCCTTGCGCAGCAGCGTGCGTAGTTAAGTCGTGACAACTAGTGGTTTCACGTTCTCGAAAAAATGCGTTTGTTTGCCGCTTGCGTTGCGCGGCCGCACTTTTGTGCGACCGTACTTCGTATATTGGCCGTCATTGCCCGGCATCTGCTGCTAGCACGGCCGTGATTATGTGCGGCTGCACGCGCGTTCGCACTGCCTCAGTCTGACCCTAGCCTTACATTCAGACATATGAATTTCACACTGTGACTATATGGCGAGTTTTGGTAACATGTCTGCATGTTTTAATTTGAGACGGTATTTATTTTTATGTTAAGATTTGATAAACTCTAATAGTATTAGAGGATATAAAGAATATCTCTTGACTAATTATTGACTTGATTCAATTCGTTTAAATGATGAAATGGTTTTCTTAGTTATTAGCATCTTATATGGCATTGTCAATTTTATTTTGAAAATTTTTGATCTTACTGATGCCCATCTTTTCTCTTGTAGTGAAAAGACCAGCTCCTCAGCGTCCTAGCATGCCACCCCCTATTCAGCCTCGAAGTTCATCCACAGAAAATCTGGAGGACAACTTCAGCCCCAAACCAATACCCCGACGGATCATAGGAGGCAGTCTCAGAGTTCCAAATATCCCTCCACCACATCCGCCACCACCAACAAAGGTTTCCAATACTAAAAGTGAATCTATTACTGCAGATTCATCCGGGAAAGCGCCACCTCCTACACCAATGCCTAGAAATCGAATTCAGTCAGTGGACAATTAAAGTGGGAGTTGCTGCATATTCTTCACTCTCTTGAACTGTACAAAAATGCAATGCTGCCATATCTGTGACAAGGATGTACCGTAATGTGTTTCACCAGGTTTAAAGAAAAGCTGTTAACAAGATCCAATTGGAGTCTTGGGCTCATTGGCCGAGCATACAGAAACAAAGACTATTGTGAATGAGTTTGTGTATCTTTGCATATTCCTTCGCAATGTATTAATATACTTTAAATGGGAGATCTACTGCCCTTTATTTTAACATATAGTTTGTTCCACTTTCATGTAAATTTAAATACATACAGCTGGGGTTAGGTTCTTACAGACCACTCACTTGGGTTCTACACAACGTCCACCACCCCGCTTTAAAGACTTTCATTTTAATTATTTTTTAACTGGCTCTCTCCATAACATTAAGTGCAAAATCCTAGCAGTGTCTGGATTTATATTCTCAGCAAAGATATAATAACCAGTTTTTAAAAAAAAAAAAAAAATTCTAGTTAGCAGCCGATTCTTCTGGCATCAAGAAGCCTTAGCAGTATCAACAGAGAACCAGATGCAGTTCCATGATGGTCAACATTCTGGTAGAAAGTTTCCAGGTTATGTAACATATAAATGTATATATAAAGCACACCTCAGATTGTGCTTCTTTTTCATATGTAGGAATTTCCCTACAGTGTACTTGTTAACAGTAAATGTTTAAGTTGTGCTATACAATCAAATCAAATTAAGTGATACCTTTTAATGCTATATCTATCTATAACATGGGACTGGTGCCTGTGTATGTTTTTAATGCTAATTTGTTTAGAAAAGTCAAAGTTGTCTAACTGCTTTACTATTTGAAAAGGTGTATGTGATATAAACATAATGTGATTTTAGTGTCTGTCATTTTTTTCGTTATCGGCAATCGCTCCACCTTTCCTTATGCTTGTGTATACAAGCTTTCCTTACACTTGGAAGGAAGTTTATTATAAAAGCATCTCCTATTTTGCTTTCATTGTTTAAATACCGAGGTAACACCAAAAACAAAATTAACGTGTATGTGAACATATACAGTGTGTGTGCACGCATTTGGACAAATAATCATAAAAGGTATGAACGCAATGTTATAAAGGGGCTGAAAAGATTATATAAACCAGAAGAATCACACAGTGACTAGGACCAGGCCAGCCATCAGAAATTTTGGGGCCCCTTACTGTCCCCCCACGATCCCCTCTTCCCATAGGAAATCAATATTTACTGTGAATCGTGGTCACATTAGAGTGTGTTAGCCTCAATATCTTAAAGTCAAACATATTGCTCACACAACAGCACATTTGACATAAAAAATATCTAACTGGTTTAAATAATTTAAGACCGTATGAAATTGTGATCAAAAACAATATGAATCAAGATCGTATCACAGAGTGTTGCTCCCAATACCTTAAAATCACATAAAATGTGTATTAGTGCAAACAATGTAGCATAAAAGTATAATTATATTATTCCACTGGTTAAGCATATCAGAGCACCACAGCAATAGAACTCACACGCTAAACGCAGTGAGTATGAACGTACACAGGATCCACAACAATAGACCTCTAATGGTAAAGGCAATGCACATGAATGTACACAGGATCCACAACAATAGACCTCTAATGGTAAAAGTAGTGAGTATGAACGTACTCAGGAATCCACAGCAATTGATTTTTAACGGTATAGGCAGGGGGTCTCCTTTATCATGTCCATCTCCCCACCTCCCTTTTTAGTCCATTTCACCCCACTCTTAGTTCTCATGTTCATTTCATACCCCCCTCCTCTGTTTTCATTTCATTCCCCCCTCCTCTGGTTTCAATTTCACCCCCCTCCTGTTTCATTTCATTCAATCCCCCTCCTCTGGTTTCATTTCACCCCCCCCATTTCCCCCCCTCCGTTTTCATCACGTTTTGCCCCCCTCCTCAGTGTTTAATTACCTCCCTTGATCCTGGGAGCCAATGTCAGTGCTCTCCTCCACGTGCATCACATAGAGCGTTGGGAGTAAGTGACGTTATATGATCACTTCCACCCAGCGCTGCAAAGCACAGAGGAGGAAGCCAGACCCCCTTGAGTCAGCCAGGAGTCGGGTGGAGCATAGGCTGCAGACGTCTGGCGCGCCCTCTCTGACATCATCAGAGGGTGCCTGCCGGCCGGTATCTTGGAGTTCCTGCTTGCCAGCGACTGGGCCCAGGTAGGCCACAGTACCTCCTCTGAGGTCTGCGGCCTAAAGTAAACATAGTTGCTGGTGGTGGGCCCCCCAATCCCTGGGCCCCTTACTGCTACATGGGCTGTAATGCCCTGATGGCGGCCCTGACTAGGACTCCCTTTCAGACTACAACAATGTCTTGTACAGATCATAACTGGTTTGAGTTATTATACAAGAACACGATTTTAGTAGAAGAATGATGTTCAGTCTGCAGAATCATAATATTTTATGCCAAGCACTGTCCTCCGCTGGCTGACTTTAATCTACTGCTTAGGGTGCACTATTTTACATTATAGCACAATGTGTAAACTACACTGCGGTGCTGATTCCCATTACAATGGCACTTTGACACTTTTTCTACCGATTTAGCAATCCTATACTATAATAGAGTAAGGCTTGGCGTGTCCGTCGCCAAGCCTTACTCTGCGCATGCGCGCGCAACCAGCGGCGGTTGGCTGCGCGTGCATACAACCGCCGCGGCACGAGCCGGCTGTGCGCTCGCCGCGGCGGTTACAAGATGCACACAGCAGCCGGGTAGAGGCTGTGCTCGCAGCCTCTACCCGGCTGCCGCGCGCATCCAACCCCTGAGCGGCGAAGGGAAAGTTCCCTCGCTTCCGCTCTTTGAAGGACCCAAGCCGCAGTCACGTGGGAGTCCCACGTGACCGCGGCTTGGGTCCTTCAACGAGCGGAAGCGGGGAAACTTTCACTTCGCCGCTCGGGAAGTTAAGTATGGAGACGGAGCTCATGGGGCGGCTGTCCGAATGCCGATAGAGCATTCGAACAGCCGCCCCATGTCTGGTCTGGGGTCTGAGCTGGGGAGCAATATCCACGTGCTGGGGCAGTATATCCACGCGCTGGGGCAGTATATCCACGCGCTGGGGCAGTATATCCACAATAGACTGCCCTCTGGGCAGGCTTTCCACCTTGTGTTATAATAATGTAACAGCGTTCCAAACCCAAGCAGGGTTTCCCTGCCAAGTCAGTTCCCATGCATGTCATAAACGTCCGTCAGGATTACCAAAAATAAAACTAGGGGCATTCTTTCATAAAATTTTACTTTTTATAAACTTTATTTAGAGGTAGACTGATCTTACATGACATATATCTCTAACGGCATATTGACAGTCCCCTACATTTTCAGGTTTTCCATTATATGACAAGAACCAGAGAGTCAGAAAAAAACGAAAGTGAGCGGGAAGGAGTAGCCAGATGAAGGTAGCATACTGTTCCTCTAGAACCTACCATCACCCCTCCACCACCACCCACGAATGGTACAGAGCAGCCACCTATTAGCCCATACAGTTCTATGGTTTTAGTAGCCAGAGTGTAGCCATGGACCCCACAGACATTCATACGCCTCAGTAGTATCATGCAACGTTGACATAATTTCATCCATCAAACATGCTCCACGTTAAAATTACTTCCGCCCTCTCTACAGTTCTGTGATGTCACTGGGCTAGGAGCCATCTCATGGCTCCTAGCCCAGTGACGTCACAGAACTGTAGAGCGGGCGGAAGTAATTTTAACGTGGAGCATCCGTTGAGCTGCAACGCACAGTATATGTCCCACATGCTTCGTCTCCTTATCCCCTTCATCATCTACACAAGAGAGGAGGACTGCTTGCAGACGAAAGAGGTGAAGGTACCCACCGAATAAGCAGTACCATACGCTTACAACTTGAGCCTGGAATCCAAGGCTCCACCATCGGTGAGTTTGTTTAACTTTCACCTACCTTATCTAAGTTATTGGCTACAAGCTACGCTATGAGGATGTCTCTCTGTCTTTCTGTACCTGAGACAATCAAGCAAGCTCTAAAGAAGGGCAGAGACTACCCTCAAACAAGCTCTAAAGAAGGGCAGAGGCTACCCTCAATCAGGCCCAAGGCACTTCACACTAGAGCCGGTATACGAGGCTCTTAAAAGCGTAAGTGTTCCCTTGTCTATGGGCACTTGACTCTCTATCAAACAATATTGCACTATTATTTTTCCTTTTGTTCCCTTTTTCCTCTTCCCCTTCTTTTTCCCATTTTTTGGGAATTGGGAGTCCACACAGGACCTAGGTGAAGATATTGCATCAAGACCTTACGTGCACCTCTGGACTGTCTACGTGGAGACCCAATCAGACCACATTATCTCCAATATAGAATATACGGTGGGTTGGACTGTTTTTTTGCTTTCACTATTGATTTGGAAAACAGGACTTGGTTATAACAGTTACCTCAAGGACCTTCATATGCACTTTTATATGCACTTATATATGCATCTGCACTTTCTGTGACTCGTGATTGCATTAGCACTTTAGCTGTTAATCTGCAGCATATGCAATTTTGCTCAATTGCACAGTGACACTATTGCACATAGATTACCTTCGTCAGCACTTTAGTGGTCGTTCTGACCGGGCACTTCTTGGAATAGTTGGAACACCGTACCTATCTATTTATTATTCGGCACATTATTTACTGTATGCATTACAAGTTTGTACATTGATTTCTCCAAAAGGAGACTGCACCACTAGGACGCACCCCATTCTCCTGTCTTCAGTTCCTGCTTGTTCTTTGGGCATTTCCCCTTCAGTTTTGTCTTCAGCAAGTGAAATGCATACTCAATGGGATTCAGGTCAGGTGATTGACTTGGCCATTGCATAACATGTCCTTTCAAAAACTCTTTGGTTGCTTTTGCAGTATGCTTTGGGTCATTGTCCATCTGCACTGTGAAGCGCCGTCCAATGAGTTTTGCAGCATTTGGCTGAATGTGAGCAGATAATATTGCCCGAAACACTTCAGAATTCATCCTGCTGCTCTTGTCAGCAGTCACATCATCAATAAATACAAGAGAACCAGTTCCATTGGCAGCCATACATGCCCACGCCATGACCCTACCAACACCATGCTTCACTGATGAGGTGGTATGCTTAGGATCATGAGCAGTTCCTTTCCTTCTCCATACTCTTCTCTTCCCATCACTCTGGTACAAGTTGATCTTGGTCTCATCTGTCCATAGGATCTTGTTCCAGAACTGTGAAGGCTTTGTTAGGTGTTGTTTGGCAACTCTAATCTGGCCTTCCTGTTTTTGAAGCTCACCAATGGTTTACATCTTGTAGTGAACCCTCTGTATTCACTCTGGTGAAGTCTTCTCTTGATTGTTGACTTTGACACACATACACCTACCTCCTGGAGAGTGTTCTTGATCTGGCCAACTGTTGTGAAGGGTGTTTTCTTCACCAGGGAAAGAATTCTTCGGTCATCCACCACAGTTGTTTTCCGTGGTCTCCCGAGTCTTTTGGTGTTGCTGAGCTCACCAGTGCATTCCTTCTTTTTGAGAATGTTTCAAACAGTTGCTTTGGCCACGCCTAATGTTCTTGCTATCTCTCTGATGGGTTTGTTTTGTTTCTTCAGCCTAATGATGGCTTGCTTCACTGATAGTGACAGCTCTTTGGATCTCATCTTGAGAGTTGACAGCAACAGATTCCAAATGCAAATAGCACACTTGAAATTAACTCTGGGCCTTTTATCTGCACATTGTAATTGGGGTAATGAGGTTAGGGAATATTACACACCTGGCCATGGAACAGCTGAGAAGCCAATTGTCCCATTACCTTTGGTCCCTTAACAAGTGGGAGGCACATCTGCAAACTGCTGTAAGTCCTACACCGTTCACCTGAGTTGGATGTACATACCCTCAAATTAAAGCTGACAGTCTGCAGTTAAAGCACATTGTGTTTGTTTCATTCCAACTCCATTGTGGTGGTGTATAGAGCCAAAGATGTTAGAATTTTGTCGATGTCCCAATATTTCTGGACCTGACTGTATATATAATCTAAAACACATGTCACGGATACCTGCTGCCGGAACCTGAGAGACTCCTATTGTTTTATTTTATTATCGTTATGTAAAGGAAAGTATCAAAATAAAATATATATGTGTTTTGCTTGGTACTTTGGGTGCTGATAATAAATCACACAGCTAAAATGTATATAAACTATTTATTGCGTAATAGAATAAATCAAGCAACTTATTGTGAGTAAAATAAACAAATAGAACGCATCACTGTTTGATTTGCAGACAACATCTCACCCGCATGATTAGATGGTCCCATTCAGTCAGACAAAGAGTCTCAGATGGGAGTCCGTGAATCCTGGTCAACACATCCATTCCACAGGAGAACTTCAGTCTGAATGACGCGAAAAAAGCAAAGCGGGAACTAGAGCAGAATATCCAATAATAAATGATGTACTGACTATTATGACAAATTTCACACTTACACTCTTCTGAGCCTATATAGCTGTTGACTCAAACATGTTCGCTTCCAGTGCTCTTGTCTCGAGGGCGCACTTCCTGCTTTAAGATCCTTTGATGGAAACCCAGGTATATCTTATTAATAAGATATCTCCAGCAAATACCTGCTTACATTTTCAGGAGCCTAGTAATGTCTGGTTACTAATGCATGTCTTGAAACTGGCCAGATACTGAGATTATATCATATCCTAACATGTGTCCTGCCTCAGGCTAATTTTTATATCAGAAATAGTCAAACTGAAATTTAAAACAAGGAAGCCTTTAGCATCTTATTTTGTATCTGCAATTCATCAGTTACGAAACAAATTATCCAAGCTGTTACAAAATGGAAGACTCGTTCAGTGACAATAATTTACAACAGCCATTATTACTTGTTATTATTGTGTAGCTTTCTTCCCTGAAACACAATCTCTGCCCCATACGACTCTGTGCGTGGCATCCTATGGAGGCGCCAGGCTGTCTGGGGTGGACATTATTTTAGTTAATGGAATAATACTTTTATCTCATATAACTGTCATGTCCCACAATGTCATATACATATGAGTATCCCTTGCAGTCAGGGGTCAGGCATGCCAGCGGGGCGTGGCGTGATGACACGGTGCCACTGGGTTCCAAACCAGGCGCCTGAAACTAACTTCTTGCCCTGACGTGGTTTTACCTCCTCTCAGTGCTCATCTGTATTTTCTATATTGCATTACTGTGTATGATTATTGCTTGTCTGACTACCCTTCTGGTGATTAACCCCTTGGCTTCCCTTCTGACTACCCGCTCTGGTTAGCGACTCTGGCATACGGCTGACACTCTATTCTGACAAACGACTCTGGCATATGGCTGACACAGTACCCTGGCGATACAATCCTTGGTGTTCTGATGACATATTCTGTTATTAACCCCTGCTGGGTATTTGTACTATTTTACCTTGTCTGTCTGGCTCAAGATTATCCTGGCCTCAGGTTTACGATCATCCTTACTTTTAACCCTGTGTGTGGGTAGCTGAGGACAGGGTTGGGAACCACTGATCTACAGTATTCACCTATGCAGGGTACCACTCTTGAACCTCTGATAACTGCAGGTTGTCTAGAATATTTTGGTGAAGGACAGCTGGCACCTGTACATATAGAAAGGTTAACATGTAGAAAGCTAATGAAAAGGCTGTTGAAAAATAGGTACATTTGATATGTTTATAGAAAAACAAGCTGGGCCTGGCAACTCAAACTTATGTAATATAGTCATTAAAATGTTTCCTTCAGACAGCAATATATCTCTTAGAGCAGTGGTTCCCAACCGTGGTCCTCAAGTACCCCCAACAGGCCAGGTTTTTAAGGATTGCCTTGGAGAAATGCAGACTGAATCCCAGGGGCGGACTGACAAGTAATGGGGCCCCCAGAGAATAGGAGTTAGTGGGGCCCCTTGTGCCACGCCTACACAGTAGGCCACACCCATAAACCCCTCCCATACAACACACAACCCACATGCCCCCAGCAGCTCATACATCGGTATATATTGCCCACAGCAGCTCACACATGGGTATATACTGCCCCAGCAGCTCACACATGGGTATATACTGCCCCCAGAAGCTCACACATGGGTATATACTGCCCCAGAAGCTCACACATGGATATATATTGCCCCAGTAGCTCACACATTGATATATATTGCCCCCAGAAGCTCACACATTGATATATATTGCCCCCAGAAGCTCACACATGGATATATATTGCCCCAGTAGCTCACACATGGATATATATTGCCCCAGTAGCTCACACATTGATATATATTGCCCCCAGTAGCTCACACATTGATATATACTGCCCCCAGTAGCTCACACATTGATATATACTGCCCCCAGTAGCTCAGCTCACACATTGATATATACTGCCCCAGTAGCTCACATTTATATATACTGCCCCAGTAGCTCACACATTGACATATACTGCCCCTAGTAGCTCACATTGATATATTCTGCCCCCAGTAGCTCACACATTGATATATATTGCCCCCAGTAGCTCACACATGGATATATACTGACCCCAGCAGCTCAGGGGCCCGGTTTTGTAAGGGAAGTTCCGACCACGGTGGCGCACTACCAAACTGCCTCATCGGAGGCGCTCCAGCGTGCCTTCCTGGGCCCCGTGTGCACCCTGCATTGACGCCGCCCCCCACGTGATGTGCGCGTATCGTGAGGGGGCGGCATCAATGCAGCGTGCACGTGGGCCCAGGAAGGCACGCTGGAGCGCCGCCGACGAGGCAGTTTGTTAGTGCGCCGCCGTGGTCGGAACGTCCCTTACAAAACCGGGCCCCCACTAACCCTTGGGCAGCGCTCGAGTGCCCGATGGGTCAGTCCGCCCCTGCTGAATACTGCAATCACTGAGCAGCAAATCATATCACCTGTGCTGTGCTTCGGATATCTAGAAAACCTGACCTGTTGGGGTTACTTGAGGACCGAAGTTGGGAACCACTGTCTTAGAGAAACATTTTATTGGACACCAGCGGATGTCATGCTGTAATGATCCACGGTAGCTCTGATTGGACATCAAGCTGACTTAATGAACAAAAATGTAAGGTGTTCAGGGAAAAGTGCTAGGAGGCGACCTAAGAAACAACAGAGGAAGGTGCTCAATGATTTGCACTTGGTGATTGCAGTATTCAGTCTGCATTTTTTCATTATTATTAAATAAGCACCAACACATTCTGCAGCGCTGTGCAATGGGTAAAGACGGAACAATTCTACAATACGTAAAGGAAGCAGGTCAGTATTCCGTCAACAGAGACAGGAGGACAACAGGTAATCCCAATGTAATTACCCAATGTAATCCTGAAATCTAGCCTGCTAGTGGTATTTGAGGACAGGTTGGGAACCATTGCCTTAGGCGGCGTGCAATCTGTTAATGGTCTGGGATTAAAAGGGTGTGCTCCATCATATTGCTTTTTTCCAACAGAGAAGCTCTGAACCATAACAGTAGGAGTGCAACTCTTCCACTAGAGTCAAGTTACACTTGATCAATTACTGATCAGCTTTTCATGAAAGGGACGCTGGGCTAACTCTACCATGTACAGTCAGGTCCAGAAATATTGGGACATCGACACAATTCTAACATCTTTGGTTCTATACACCACCACAATGGAGTTGGAATGAAACAAACACAATGTGCTTTAACTGCAGACTGTCAGCTTTAATTTGAGGGTATGTACATCCAACTCAGGTGAACGTTGCGGACTTACAGCAGTTTGCAGATATGCCTCCCACTTTTTAAGGGACCAAAGGTAATGGGACAGAATAATAATCGTAAATCAAACTTTCCCTTCTTAATACTTGGTTGCAAATCCTGAAGTCTGGAACGCCTAGACATCACCAGACGCTGGGTTTCATCCCTGGTGATGCTCTGCCAGGCCTCTACTGCAACTGTCTTCAGTTCCTGCTTGTTCTTGGGGCATTTTCCCTTCAGTTTTGTCTTCAGCAACACTATATCTATTTTATTTGGCCTTATCTTCATTTGAGTTGGAAAAAGCACTCATGTATTTTATTTAAAAAAAAATAACCCTCCGGTGGGCGTGGGCGGCTGACGAAGGGAGCAGACGTGTTTCTGTGGAGCTCCACATGTCTGCTGCTCTTGGGGCCTATTTACAGCTTGATACGCAGAGTAATTTTGATTTTGGGACCCAGGCTAGCTGGCTATCGGATTTGAGATGTCCAGAGGCCGTTCTGTCCCCCCCTCCGGAACAGAGACATTCCCCGCAGCCGACGAAACGAAGATGACACGAGGGGCTGGCGGCAATTTTGCGGCCTTCGACCTGGCCCCTGGGGCCTTTCTGCCCAACTGCCCTGCCGCCTTGGCCCAGAATGACCCTGTGCTGGGGGCTGGGGAGACGATGGGCCCGCATCTCTGGACAGCCCGAGACAGAGATCAGATTAGAGAGACGGACGGACCAGGTGATGTGTGGCAGGATGGGTCCAGGCTCCAAGTGGGAGGCATGGACATCTTCTTGGAAGGCTTGGAGGCCCGTTTGCAGCTCCTGGATGGGGAGGATCTGAATGGTCCTCTCACCAGGGGAGTGTGGTGACGGATGACCAATGCTTTACAGCGTTACCGGAGTGTGGTGGACCAAAGTCTGGCAGAGGACGGGGCTGCACTGACTGGATGCCCCACTGAGGCACGTGTCAGGGATGCTGCGGGGAGCCGGGAAAAGAGAGAGCTGGGAGAGGTGACACGCTACTGCTGCTAGAAGGATGTGCGGGCTTATTAGAGTCCGGAGGCCTGAGGAAGGTGAGAGATGACTCGGA
The DNA here is from genome assembly GCA_009667805.1 of Leptobrachium leishanense. Taxonomy (NCBI): domain Eukaryota; kingdom Metazoa; phylum Chordata; class Amphibia; order Anura; family Megophryidae; genus Leptobrachium; species Leptobrachium leishanense. Next base: position 9,387 of record RXON01001820.1, on the reverse strand, counting down.
GCCCCAGACGCTACTGGTCCCTGAATCGGAGGCTGAGCTGGTGCCACGAGGAGTTCACGATCCACGTGATGCGTCCGGAATGCTGGTCCGTGTGGCATCGGGTGGAGTGTTGATGCGACCAGAAGGCCGAGATCACGGTTTGGAGGGAGTTGAGGGCCCCTCCTTGCCGATTGTGCGGGTGAAGCTGCTCCGACCTTCTGCACGGAGGGACACCACGTGGCGGATAGAGATTTTCTGCAGGGGAGCTGATGCCGGGGCTCCCTGGATGACCAGAGGCCTACTGGAGCTGTGAAACAGGTGCCGCGATGTCAAGTTGGCTGGGGCAACGATAACAGGCCTCACGTGTGGCAACCTGCCTGCTCCCCTTTTTCAGGACACGGGTTGATGGGACTCCAGAGACACTTTTTCTTCTCCTTTCACCTTGAGGTTTTTTGACGCTCCCTCGCTTGGTTTTTGAGACTTTTTTCTTTTGCTTTTTGATGCCTACTTATGGCTTTCTTTATTATCGTGCAGTGACATTTGTTGCTTTTTGCTCCTTTTGAGTATTTTCCCCTATCCCCTCCTCATTTTTTCGATAATTTGCAGTTGTCTTCCGAGACCCCCATTTCCCCTCTTTTTGTGTTTCTTATATGCCTAAGATGTTTGGTGCAGCGCTTTATTTTTTCTCTTATTTCTCTTCCCTATTCATTTTTTGTTTTTCTTATATGCGTCTTGCTATCAAACCTACTGTGGCCCTGCGTGGGCGTTATCTTTTATATGCTTGATATGTTGCTGACATTGTTTTCAAAATAAAAAATTTAAATACAAAAAAAAAATAACCCTCAAAAAAATATCATTGAAAGTGGAATGTTTTTCTAACTTTCAAAGTTTCTTGAATGTTTTCTTTTTATTGAAAATTCCTGTTAAATAGATTAAGGTCATTTGATTAGATTACACAATTCCCATCAGTCACAACAAACGAGGGCCCTGTTCTAGCTTTGTTGATAATGGAGCCTGTAAGAGAATAAAATCATATTGAGCCAATAAATCTTACTGGCTCCCTGTTACAGAGGCTAATCCGACTCAGATGCTGTGTTAGGAATAATTGTGAGCCGCAAAGAGCTATCGGCAGCCACACCAGGTGTGGCCTTTAGTATTGGCTTCTGGAGTCCATAGGAGTCTATAGGACTACATATAGCCCAGCAGGACCCTTCTACAAGCTCTGAGCCACCTTGCAAGAACAGGGTCACGCAGGGATGGTGAAGCTCTAGGAAACATAATATTAAGGGTTATAATATTTTATATGTGGGTAAAAGCTTCTTGATCCAAGGAGAAATCTGACTGCCATTCTGGGGTCAAGAAGGAATTTTTTCCCCCACTGTGTTGCATATTGGCGAGCATTTCAGACTGGGTTTTTTGCCTTCTTTTGGATCAACAGCAATAGGTGATGTGAGAAAGGCTGAACCCGATGGACGCATGATTTTTTCAGCCTAAGTAACCATGTAATTTTTTTTGCAAAAGGCAAAACCTCTTAATACCAGTTTTCCTTCAGAAACACTGGACCCAGAGGAGAAGGTATTAGCTGTGTTGGAATAGCTCATTCTCATCATTCTGCCCGCAAATTAAGTCTCCTATACAACGTGTCAGAGCTTAAATGTACAGTAGGCAGCTGCTAATTCTTAGTCGCAAGCTGAGATTGTGGTAAGAGCGGAATTGCATCTGCAGTTGTTAAGTAACTGTCTGGGACAGTTTTGATAACAGCTCCAACCGTTATCCTGATGGCAAGAAGGGAATAGGGAAGCTGATTAAATTTGCATGTTTTTAGAAGCTTAATTGATGTAGATTATCATTCTCTATTCTGACATTGGTTGTAAGAAAGGATGAATAGATCATAAATCTTTTAAGGCAAATATATTCACTCCTTCACGTTCTTTGCCAAAAAAATGAGGGATTTAAGAAAAAAAAAATCTCAATGCAGCATCTCCATCGGTGGTCTGCTTTCTCCCTAGGAGCGCTGGTGGTGGTCTCTTACTTCTTTTAGATGTGGTCTGTTTCTACTATTTTGGATTTAGGTGTGTGCTACGGGATGACGTCTTAAAAGATTAAAGGTCATCTGGTGATTTTTATTTGAGAAACAAAGCTAGAAACAAAATTAATAATCTGATGCTTCAATTAAATACTGAGTTAAAGAAACACTCTACACACAATGACCACGTTAGCTTCTTAAAGGAGCCAGGGTATATAGAGTTGTCCCCCCTCGCTCCAGTGCCGATCTGTGAAAAATCACTGGGTGTAGTGGAGGTGTTTTCTTTGCCCACGCCAGCATCACCAGTAGCCTGGATCCTGAATATACCGGCTGCAGGTCACCATATCGGTCAATGGTGATATCAGCATGCTAAGCAGCAGGGACTTCCACATTCTGGAAGCCTCTAAGATGAAGGAGAGTTTCTGCACATGCCTATTGAGATGAGTAAATTCAAACAAAAATAATAATTAAATAAATCTGCATCATTAAGGGCAAAAAAGGGGGGTGGGATATTTTTTAACAGAGTATCCCTTTAAGGGTCTGAATACTTAAGTCAATGTAATAGTTTGTTTTTTTAAATAAACTTACAATTTTTCACAAATCAGTGTTTTTGTTTGTTATTATTGGATATCGAGCATAGACTGATGTGGCAAAAATAATTTCAACAATTTTAGCACAAGGCTCCAATATAAAACATGTGAAGAAATGAAGATGTCTCTTTACTTTATGAAAATACTTTATATACACCGATTCTTTATCAAATGTGATATTTGTTTAGTTGTTTTCAGTACCTGTTAAGTTGACTGTACAAAGACCATTTTTTGGAAGGTTGCTGGTGAGTTGGTTCAGTAATGCAAGGGTAGAAACTCTACTATAAAAGCTGCCAACACCAGAAGAATAGAAATCTATCAGGGTTATTCAGAGAGCGTGAAAAGCAGGAGAATGACTGGAGAATGAAAAATTCTAGGTCAAAATAGCCAAACCAGAAAAATTCTCCCTTTCATCTCTCTTTCCAAATTGGCTATTTTGACCTAGAATTTTTCATTCTCCAGTAATTCTCCAGTCATTCTCCTGCTTTTCACGCTCTCTGAATAACCCTGTAAGTTTTATGATGGGCATTAAAAACCTCCAAAACTAGCTGGAAATGTACTATGTCGTAAACGTTTGTATAGGTGATTTGGATGTAATCAAGCCCATTGATTTAATAACCGACATGGATTTCCTCTCATATTTGAAGACCAAGCTATTAAATTGATATCAGAACCATTTCCCAAAACTCGTACCCGAACCCCAAATGCTCACCTTAAGGATTTTTCCCAAGCTGTTCCCTATCTATGGAACTCACGCCCTCCTAATATTCGTCACTCCCTGGGCCACCTGTCTTTCAAGACGTCTCTAAAAATGCATTACATAAAGAAGCCTAATAGCTCACTCCATAAAGTCCCATTGCACCTTTCTTGATCTATTTCCCACAAAGCCCCCAAGGACCCCATTACTTCTGATACTCAGCTATTTACCATCACATCTGTGTGTCACCCCACTCATCTTGATTATACGTTCAGTTGAACAAGATCCTCTTTTCCTATCAATTCCATCTCTCAAACATATTTGTTAATTTTATGTTTGTTTTGTCATACACATTGAAAAGCAGTGCAGAATATGTTGGTGCTTTATAAATAATTGTAATTGTGGTGAACCTTAGAGGAACGTAGGTGAGTGAACACTGAATAGTATAGGTCACCTTTTTATGACAGCTCTGACCACAATATAAATGGAAAAAGGAAAGAATGGGAGTATATCTAGATACAAAAATTAAAAAGAAACAGTGCAATACAGCAAGAAAACAATATGTCCACAATGGCCCTCAATGACTTGCACTCACTAGAAGTGTAATAAAGGCTGGTACGTAGAATATATGCTTTTACTTAGCCATCACTTGCCAGCTTTGCCTTCAGGGTGCATAGGATCCAGAACTCTGGTCCTCATTACCATAAACCATAATTGATCCTCTTCCAGCAGGCTTTGGATTCCCACTGTAGGCTCTTCTTAGGCTAGGGTCAGACGAACGCATTTTTATGTTGTCTGTGAAAAAGTGCGTTCGAACGAATGGACGCATTTTTTCACAGAATACGTGATAGTGGTCATACTATGCGCATTTTCGTCCGTGATTTTGTACGGATCATCAATAAAACACTTTTTGTGTCTGGACGTTATGTTGGCCGGACATTAGCAGCGTCTGACGTCTCCTAATCACGCACACACGCCGCTAGCGGACGCAGCGCACTCTGTACGTCAGTACCTGCGGTTTCACGTTCTCGAAAAAATGCGTTCATTTTCCACTTGCGTTGCGCAGCCGGACTTTTGTGCGACCGTACTTCGTATATTGGCCGTCATTGCCCGGCATCTGCTGCTAGTGCGGCCGTGATTAAGTGCGGCTGCACGCGCGTTCGCACTGCCTCAGTCTGACCCTAGCCTAAAAGTGGGGAGAATCCACAGTTTTCCTCTGCTCCAGATCCAGGTGCCCAGGTACCCACTCCAAGTTTCATGGTGATTCCCAGCCTCATGTGTGGGCTGGACCTGGGATCCTATATTGTGGCACTCCGCCCAAGATGGAGTGCTTCTGCATTCCTACTGAAGTCCTCAGTCCTTGCAAACCTGCGTGCTCTGCACATCCCTTATGAGACCGGCATCTAGAATCTGCTGTACTTGAGGTGGGCATGGAAAACGCCAAGAAAGAAAAGCAGGTAAATATGAAAAATATATCATGCCTGCTGAATGAGACTACTGACTCATTGAAAAGGCATAGCATGTTTTTTTTTCCTTTAAAGATTTTTTATTTTTCACAAAGTACATGGGATACAGAAAAAAGAAAGGGGGAGATATCAACAATAGGGATGAGCCGAACACCCCCGTGTTCGGTTCGCATTTGAACTCGAACAATTTCAAAAGTTCGAGTGCGAACACGAACCGAGCTCAATGCAAGTCAATGGGACTCAAAAGTTTGATTTTTAGAGTGCCCTCCAAGAGGGCATATATGCAAGATATTTGCCATAAAAGGTGTATGGGGGTCCGGGTAGTGCCCTGGGGGGCAGGAAACAAGGACAAAAAGTTAAAAAAAATACGTTTTTAAAGGAACAGTGAGTTTTCCATAAAATAAGGGTTAAAAAAAATTCCTTCAAATATCGTACCTAGGAGGTCCCCATAACCTGCCCGTGAAGTGGCGGATATGTAGGATGTATAGAAATATCGCCATCAGAGACCCACACACGACACCTAGCCACCCATAAGAGGTTAAAATGCACAGGGACTGGCAATTTTCCTGTTAGATGAAGGAATGTATTATATGTATAAAGCAAGGTATATAGGACAATGGATAGTCAGAGACTCTAGGGACTCAGCTTGTACGCTTTATGATAGACATTTTCACGTTGTGTTGTGTTACTAATGCAGAAGCTGCAAGCCCTTCCACCACTTTGCACCAAAACTATAGATCTAACACAATAATAATTGTATGCTCACATAGGCCCTTCGGGAGAGGTACATGACATACAAATACTGGAATATTATGTTTAAACCTAAGGAGTGTGATAAAGATTTTATTAAACCATTGATGACAAATGACGTAACATCTACATCATTAATGATTGGCTTTACAGAGCCCTGGTCATTAAGGGGTTAAACAGCATATCAGAGGAACATGTAGTAGAAATGAACACTTCTTAGAATTCAGAAGCACAGTGTTCATACATGTGCAGGAGTCACAACCAGTCTGCAGACAATGTATCAAATTCTTGAGACCAGACTAATTAGAAGCATATGTTATTTCCAAACACTAATTAACACCTGTTGTTTACGCCGTTTGAGAGCCCTGCTGTAAGCACATGTCATTTAGAGGTGAGAATCTTTGCACCTAGACATTAGGCAGACTGTAAAGCATGCTTTCCTTGTAAGCTAGAAAATCCACATCATCCATTGCAGCATTTTAAAGATGAAACACAAAGGCGGCGCAAAAAATCCTATGCAAGCCTCATGCACAGTATGCCAGGGGTCTCAAACTCATGGCCCCCCAACATGATTTGGACTACAAGTCCCAGGATGATTTTAATGCAATACATGGCGAGGGAATCCTGGGAGTTGTAGTTCAAAAACATCAGGGGCACCAGAGTTTGAAAGCCCTGCTGCAAGCACATGTCATTTAGGGGTGAGAATCTTTGCACCTAGACATTAGGCAGACTGTAAAACATGCTTTCCTTGTAAGCTAGAAAATCCACATCACCCATTGCAGCATTTTAAAGATGAAACACACAGGCGGCGCAAAAAATCCTATGCATGCCTCATGCACTCTAAGCACATGTAATTTTGAGGTGTGAAAGTTTCAGAAAAATGTACACGTGTGCAAATATTTTAAATAAAGCCAGAATACTTTTATGACAGTCACATTTGTCTGACAAACAGATAATACATTACGCTGCAGCATGTGTTGACATATGTTGGTAGATGTATGTAATGTGTGTTATGTGTATGTAACATGTTTATGCTATTATACATACCGCTTCTTGACGACGTACACAGTCCGTCCATTGCTAATCATCGCCCACATGCGTGCCTTCTTGCCCTGGGTAGTTTTTTAATTCAATATCTAATAAACCGTTGCTTATAATATTCTGCAGTAAAGAGTCTCTTTATTTCTAGATATTTTAGTATTTTTTAAGCATTTTTTATACTTTTCTCAAAAAAATATTTTTTCAAACCGAACACGCCAAAAAGTTCGAAGTTCGTGAACTTTCGAACTGCCAATGTTCAAGTCGAACTCCGAACTAATCGAACCGAACAGCTCATCCCTAATCAACAACCTTGGGGAGTACAGTACAATGCTTCATTCGTATGCGACTATACAAATATATCTCTATTATAATTTGCTCGTCAGAATGGCAATGTTATCAGGGTGTTGCAATCATCTAGACAGGTTGTGAGATGAGGAAGAATAACTACTAAAGAAAGTGATGGGGGAAGAGGAAGGGGGGATGCCAGGAATTTGAGCGAAAAGTATAGTTAGTCTGAGCCACAGGAGGTGTGTCTATAAGCTGCCTCTTGTATCAAAGCCCGCACGCCTTGCATATTTTATGTATGTCCCACACTGCCCAAGGATCCTTCGCCGGGGGTCTCAGCCCACTCATAGTGTTAGCTTTGACATCGAATTTGCGGTACTGGTCCAGCAGTGTGGTAAGCTGTTGAAGTGTTGGAACCTCAACCGTCTTCCACCGTCGGGCCAGCAGTAGTAACGTAGTGGAGACTATGATAAACATCATTTTAAGGTGTGGGCGAGGAAGGCGAGCCATACCTAGCAGAATAATTTCAGGTAGACAGTGAATAGTTTGTCCTAATACCTCCGTAAGTAATGACGATATATCTTTCCAAAGAGGCGCCACTACAGGGCAATGCCACCATATATATCGCCCATCGATCCCACTGCCGAGGCACACCTCCAACACTCGTCCGAGGTTGTAGGGTTCATCCAGCGAAGCCTACTTGGCGTGAGATACCAGCCATACATCACTTTCCTCTGCATTTCCACTAGAGTGGCACATCTGGAGGCACCCACCGCATACATGTGAGCTTGCACCCACTGTGGGGGTAAACGTCTTCCATCGTACCGCTGTAACAGGAGTATTAAGTATACCATAAAAATGTGTAATGTGTTTAATAGAGGAGAGGGGATCTAAGCAGAATAATTTGGTGGTCGACAGGAGGGGTAATGTGGCTCTCAGCTCGGAACCAATACCTCGAGACTTCAGGTAGGAGTGGATTTGCATATGTATCCTAATTCTAATATATTGCCTAATTTTAAACATTTTATGCTGGGGGTTATTCATAGAATGGAAGCGGTTGATTATTAGGGTGACCGTGTGGACCATATTTAAAGGGACACATCAATAAGTCTTGCCCTGAAACATGTATTTTTTATATGCTGCAGCAGGGAAATTTATGTCGCTCACCTGGCCTTCCTTTTGGATCTGTTAAATTCAGTGTAAGGATTCTACATGCTGTTGGGTGGCATTTATCATGCAATGCCCATCAGCCTTAATATATGTGTGCATCAAAACATAGATGATATGACCACCGTGGAGGATTTTAATAATGCAGGGGTGTGAAGTTATTCACTAGATATGTTCATATTCAATCTTGTGAGAACAGGGGATAGGTATGACCTGGCACTCTGCACTGGAAAAAAAGCAGCTCTATCCTGTACACAACCGCATTAGTTTCCCTAGCGTGCGCTAAACGACCTTTTTCATGCACTACCGCGGACAAGGTGATCTGTTAGTAGATCGTCAGGCACTACGTTTTAGCGACTCGCACTAAATTTTTCCTTTAGTGATGGTGTTTTAGCTCACACCAGGTGATAGGGCGCTTAGTTTTATTCAGTGGTATGATTTAGTGGTGAAAATTATTAGTGCCCCCCCAGTTTTGACTGTGGTATCCTATGTGCCCCCCTAAATATTGTTCCTAGAGTCGCCACTGGCCGTCGGGATCAGTCTTCCAAGTCTGACAGTTTGAGAGCACACCGCTCCATCTGTTCCTCTAGTGCAGGGCTCAAAATTTCAGGTCCTGAGCTACTAGCCAGGTCTTCTATGTTACTCGCCATCAGTTAACCTACCTAACCCAGTCCCATACTGCATATTTTCCTTGCAGGGATAGTCACTGCTGTATGTAAAATATATATGGCACTGAAGGGGTGTTTGTTTCAGTAAATCCTGTTATCCACTGAATCCATTCAACGGATGACGGGTATTATACAGAGGGGGTCTGTATTAGAGACCCTCTCTGATTCCAATTAACCCCTTAAGGACCGAGGACGTACCATGTACGTCATTGCAGCGGGTCTCTCTTAGACCCGCTGACGTACATGGTATGTCCTGCCGTTTTTTGAGCGCTGGAAGCGATCGGATCGCTTCCAGCAGCTCAAACGCCATTGCAGGCTGCCTGGGAGTCCAGGCAGCCGTGCAATGGCGGTTAGAAGTGCCGGGGCACCATGTGATCGCTCCCCGGGAGCGATCAACGTCCGGTTTCACCGGAGAGGTGCCCGGCACTTCTAGAGAGCGCTGGAAGCGATCGGTATCGCTTCCAGCTGCTCTGAGTATATTACAAGGATGCCTCGACATCGAGGCATCCTTGCAATATGCTTACCTGCCGCCGGTCCGTCCGTGATCTCTCCCCCGAGCGATCACTTCCGGTAGCGGCAGGAAGTACTGAGTGCCACGAGGTATCGTGGCACTCAGTACAAAAACGATCACATCAGTGATCAGGTGCTCTGCTGGGTGCCTCGAGGGATCAAGGCACCCAGCAGAGTAAAAAAAAGTGTAAAAAAAGTAAAATAAAAA
>RXON01001818.1:0-32994 GCA_009667805.1 Leptobrachium leishanense | reverse complement strand
TTCTCGCAGATCATCCAAGTCTCCCAACGGAACTCGCCTTGACCTTTCACGAAACGGCTTGTCTTCTTGCAACCGAATGCAGTGTTCCGTACTCTTAGCCAGCCCACATCGAACTCATCTTTCGAGAATAATTCTTTCCACTTTAGAACTTGAGACTGAAGACGTTTCTTCCACTCAGGTGAAATGGGGGCGTCTTTAGGTAGAATCTTTCATCTGGAATCTCTTTATCCACTCCCCTCCTAAATCGGTGGAGAGGGATGTAGCAGACTCTACTTGCCCGATAGGCATTCGTGCTTTAAGGACTACTGGAGAATCTGTCACATTGCACACACTGACCGAGACTCTTCCTCGGTTCTCTTCAGGCTTGGTGGAGATTATTTCAGGAATTACTTCGACTCCGGTTTCACTCCCATGATTGACATCGGTTCCCAGCACCACATAGGGACCTGGTTGCGATCCGTTCAACTTGACTGAAACCGGAAGCTCGCTACTTCTCCTGCTTGCAGAACCTTCTCTGTCCCACCCAGTCTCCACAGTCTTCCCACCTCAGCAGGTGCTTTCCGTTCTTCAACCATCCTCTGATAGACCGGTCGTAACATGGGGTGCACTCCTTGAGTTGACCCTTCTTCCACTACGATGGGGTCAGGAGACGCCGCACTAGGTCGGTATTTCGTCCCCACTATCAGGGAGCTTCTGTTCGCACCCGAGGGTCGGGGACACACAATGGCCAATGCATCACAACCCCCAGACTGCCCGATGACTTCAGATCCGATCTCCAACCTCACTTGCAGGTACCCGTCATAAGGGAGTTTCTCAGTGCCGATACCCCATATTTCCAAATCCTTCAATTCTTGCAGAGGAATGTGCTTTAAGTGTTTCTCATAGAAATCTTTATAAATCAAAGTCACTTGAGCCCCTGAATCTAACAGGGCTTTGGTGTAGACTCCCTCCACTTGGATTGGCACAATCGGAGAAGGACCTATCAGCTGGTCAGGAAACTTGGTGGAGGTATCCGGACGCTTAGACCCAGTTTGCTGGACCCTGGCCTTTTTCTTGGCCCGTACAGGTTTTGGGTGTGCATTGCTTCCCCATGACGTAGACCCGGACGCTAAGGGAGTGACTCTTTCCATTCTGGCAGGCTCAGCAGTTGGCTTGACTTTGGGCCCTCTTGCCCTCTTAGTTTTAAATTGGTTCTTGGAGCGAGGTTCAACTTCTGGGCACCTAGGTTGCTCCTTCACTGGTGCCCTCTGGCGTTTCCCGCTGGTGGAGTAGATAACAGTCCCTCTAGGGCTTTCAGCAGCCACTCAACTTTATCCCTCTCAGGCTTCCGGCCTTTACATTGCGCACGGAAATGGCCCATTTCTCCACAACCGAAACATCTCTTCCTCGAAAGTGGAGACACAGTTGCTTGTTGAGTTCTAAAAGAGATTTCAGTCGTCTGCATCCCTGTTAGGAACTTTTGCATTTCCCCCTGCATCTCGGTCACCTTCATCAACACCCTGCACAGTTCAGCGCGCGCTTTGCTGCAGTTCAGTTTGAGCTTCCTGTACCTTCTTTACAGTCTTGAACAACTCGCTTCGTTCGGAAGAGTTCGATTCTTTGGCAGCCTTTTCGATGAATTTAAAACGACTAACTGCTCCTGTTCATCCAGGTCAGATCCATAGGTGTCTAACGAGTTGTTTTCAGGCTGCAGACCGTCGTTATATCTTGCAGGTTGTGCATAAGCCTTTCTCCCCGCCTGAAGGATTTCTCTTCCAGCAGAGCCTCCTCCTCTCGTACAACTCGGATCAATTCCAGGTACTTCAACTCTTGATTAACTGCTCTGCTTCTCAGCTGCATCATCACCGGATCTAACGGTTGAGAGCCCCTCAGGATCTGCTTTATTCGTATCTTATCTACGTCAGCCGGTTTGGCCCCTTTCTTGAGGAGTATTTGGTGCAGAATCTTATCCAAGCGCCTCATGTAATCAATCATTCTCTCACCTCTCTTCTGATAGGTGTGTTCGTACTGATATACAGTTCCGCTGCCTTTTCTGTTCGCCCAAAAACTTCTTCAAGAACGTTCAAATAATCCAAAGCAGTACAATCTTTTCTACTCAGTTTAGGTTTCTCACCGCTTCTGACGCAGGTCCCTTTAAACTCTCGGTGATCCTTTGCTTTTTCTGGGCCTCAGGGACGTCCCACTCATCCAGTGCCTGCATCGCCTGTTCCACCCATTCCTCAAAGGTTTCTTCTCCGCCGGAGTTGGTACATTTCCTGTAAAGTTCCTTAACCGTCGATAACCGAAATTAGTGTGAGGAGGGCTTGTTTTCTGACATTTGGCCAGCAAATCTCCAATAGCCACGATAAATTCAGGCCCGATCATGGCCAACGGACTGGGCGCGGGAACACTTTCGGATTCACCACGTGGCGCACTTGGCTGAATTAGTTGGACTTCCACCTCATCTTCCAGCTCCACGCTCGCGCCCCGAAAACATGCTGGAATACCTTTTCTCCATTCAAGAAGAACATGCGTGTGAGTTTTTCTTAATGTCCAGGATTAACCCCCGATGATCTGGTGCTAGCGTGGCCACGGCCTGGCGAATCTGATCTTCGGCCCAAGTGTCTGCGGGAATATCCATGACTATGCAACATGCTAACTGACTACTGTGCTCCCCACACCATTCGGCAGCAGTGTCTGGATCCATATTTAACCCTTTAGATGCGGTTTTTCCAGAGACTGAATCCCGGAAACGAGCCCCCACGTGTAGCGCTCACTCCCGGAGGAGCCGCTGAAAATGAACCACGGGTCAGTCTCCCCGCACTAGGGAATAAATATACTCCAACACGCTGTAAGTTTTACAAGTTAAAAGGTTTACTAAAAAGGTTTGCAGCTCTTGAGACACGGTATATGCAGGAAGATTTACAGTACTTTCGTAACACGATAAACGCGTAGCGGTAAAAGAAACGAAAACACGAGGGCTTCGTATTTTCGGAAAAACCCCGACCGAGCAGAAAATTAAAAGATACGAAATTCGAGGAAAAACCGCGTAGCGGGACACAATAAAATACACAGTTCTCGTATCACGGTAAACGCGCAGCGGGAACAAAAAAAGGAAAAATTGTTCAGAATGTAACTTTAACTTTGCCCCCTTGTCCCGATTCGGAAAAAGAAACTGAGTCCTGCACAGGTTAAGTCCCAGAACGTGAAGTGGTGTGTATTCGTGTGTGTAGGGTACCCGGGTACTTTTCAACTGGCCAGTGAGTTTACTTTAATGATGTCTTCGACTAGTCAGTTGGGGCCCTGTGGTTTTTAGAAGGAAAACAGCAGCGTACGCTCTTATTTACATACGGCCTTGGGGGCCTCTCACCCATCCAGCGCAAGCTTGAGGTTCCGCTGACCAGGACGTCTCTCCGCTCGATGTTGACTGGGGACGCCGACCACCGGATCTGTTGTCTGGCCTTCTGTCTGTCAGCCGCGACTCAGCCAGCTTACCGCCTGCTCCCCGCTTCAATCGACCGCGGTACTCCTTACTCAAGGGGCCTTCTCTCCTCAGCACTGCACTCGGATAATATAGATGGTGATGTCTGTCTCCCGCAAGGCTGGGTGACCCAATCCTAAGGCCCGATCCACTCTGTCTGCGCTCCGGCCTATCTTTTGGTCTCTCCTTCTCTGTGTGTGCATCCACTCTCCTCTGCTCCCTGGCGCGCTCTGCCTGTTCTCCACGAGGTGCAGGATGTACAGCGTCTCCACAAACCCACCCACTTCCTGTTTCTTCGCAAAGCATGCCGGGACATGTAGTTCGAGTGTCCAGGGTCTTTAATCGTGATTGTCTCCATCTTGTGGCCAAAAATGGGTACTGCCACAGTAAACTTTAACACATCGCTACACGGGTAATAGAGGATGGGGAAAGCACTGCAGGATTACATGGGTAATAGGGCAGAGGATGGGAAAAGCACTGCAGGATTACATGGGTAATAGGGCAGAGGATGGGGAAGTACTGCAGGATTACATGGGTAATAGGTCAGAGGATGGGTAAAGCACTGCAGGATTACATGGGTAATAGGGCAGAGGATGGGGGAAGCACTGCAGGATTACATGGGTAATAGGGCAGAGGATGGGGAAAGCACTGCAGGGTTACATGGGTAATAGGTCAGAGGATGGGTAAAGCACTGCAGGATTACATGGGTAATAGGGCAGAGGATGGGGGAAGCACTGCAGGATTACATGGGTAATAGGGCAGAGGATGGGGAAAGCACTGCAGGATTACATGGGTAATAGGGCAGAGGAAGGGGAAGCACTGCATGATTACATGGGTAATAGGGCAGAGGATGGGTAAAGCACTGCAGGATTACATGGGTAATAGGGCAGAGGATGGGGAAGCACTGCAGGATTACATGGGTAATAGGGCAGAGGATGGGGAAAGCACTGCAGGATTACATGGTAATAGGGCAGAGGATGGGGAAGCACTGCAGGATTACATGGGTAATAGGGCAGAGGATGGGGAAAGCACTGCAGGATTACATGGGTAATAGGGCAGAGGATGGGGGAAGCACTGCATGATTACATGGGTAATAGGGCAGAGGATGGGTAAAGCACTGCAGGATTACATGGGTAATAGGGCAGAGGATGGGGGCAGCACTGCATGATTACATGGGTAATAGGGCAGAGGATGGGGAAGCACTGCAGGATTACATGGGTAATAGGGCAGAGGATGAGGAAAGCACTGCAGGATTACATGGGTAATAGGGCAGAGGATGGGGAAAGCACTGCAGGATTACATGGGTAATAGGGCAGAGGATGGGGAAGCACTGTGGGATTACATGGGTAATAGGGCAGAGGATGGGGAAGCACTGCAGGATTACATGGGTAATAGGGCAGAGGATGAGGAAAGCACTGCAGGATTACATGGGTAATAGGGCGGAGGATGGGGGAAAGCACTGCAGAATTACATGGGTAATAGAGGATGGGGAAAGCACTGCAGGATTACATGGGTAAAAGGGCAGAGGATGGGGAAAGCACTGCAGGATTACATGGGTAATAGGGCAGAGGATGGGGAAAGCACTGCAGGATTACATGGGTAATAGGGCAGAGGATGGGGAAGCACTGCAGGATTACATGGGTAATAGGGCAGAGGATGGGGGAAGCACTGCAGGATTACATGGGTAATAGGGCAGAGGATGGGGAAAGCACTGCAGGATTACATGGTTAATAGGGCAGAGGATGGGGAAGCACTGCAGGGTTACATGGGTAATAGGGCAGAGGATGGGGAAAGCACTGCAGGATTACATGGCTAATAGGGCAGAGGATGTGGAAGCAGTGCAGGATTACATGGCTAATAGTTCAGAGGATGGGGAAAGCACTGCAGGATTACATGGGTAATAGGGCAGAGGATGGGGAAAGCACTGCAGGATTACATGGGTAATAGGGCAGAGTATGGCGGGGAAGCACTGCAGGATTACATGGGTAATAGGGCAGAGGATGAGGAAAGCACTGCAGGATTACGTGGGTAATAGGGCAGAGGGTGGGGGAAAGCACTGCAGGATTACATGGGTAAAAGGGCAGAGGATGGGGAAAGCACTGCATGATTACATGGGTAATAGGGCTGAGGATGGGGAAGCACTGCAGGATTACATGGGTAATAGGGCAGAGGATGGGGAAAGCACTGCAGGATTACATGGCTAATAGGGCAGAGGATGTGGAAGCAGTGCAGGATTACATGGGTAATAGGGCAGAGGATGGGGAAAGCACTGCAGGATTACATGGGTAATAGGGCAGAGTATGGCGGGGAAGCACTGCAGGATTACATGGGTAATAGGGCAGAGGATGAGGAAAGCACTGCAGGATTACATGTTGTATATTTAATAAAGCTGTGGCCCTTTCCAGTTAAGAACGTGTTGTGTCTTGCTTTATATTTAAGGGTATGGGCAGTGGTGTATTTAGGTTTTGTGCTGCACTAGGCCTGACTAAACTCGTGCACCTCTTAATTTAAATTTGAGGCACCCCTTCCTGTCAAGGGCACACCTCTTCCTGGTTAATCCCCACCCTTCCTCTTTAAGCTCCACCTTTTCCTCTTAGAGCTCCGCCTTTTCCTCTCTTTATATTAAACGTGGATACCAAGTGCCTACTTGTATATTTTGTATACCATTTCAAATGTATCTATTGAGATAAATAAAATTATGAAATGTTTAAATTCAACCGTTTTTACAAAGAACAGAAACGCATGTCAAGTATACTGGATCACAGCCGCTCTAATTGGTTGAACAATAAAATCCACAGAAACGTGCACTGCATATGAGTGTATCACAGAGCTGCACAACAATAAAACCCACAGAAATGGGCTCTGTGTATGAGCATATCAGAACTGCACAGCAATAAAACTCACAGTAATGTGCAGTGTGTATGAGCGTATCCCAGAGCTCCAGGGCAATAAAACTCACAATAATACGCAGTGTGTATCACAGAATCCACAGCAATAAAGCTCCCAGCAATGCAATGTGTGGTGTGTGTCAGCGTATCAGAATCCACAGCAATTAAACTCCCAGCAATGCAATGTGCGGTGTGTATGAGTGTATCAGAATCCACTGCAATGAGACTCCCAGCAAACCGAGTGAATATGGGCACACAGCAATTATTTATTCTATATTTACCGGCCTCCGTCCGCGGTAGGGCTGTGTGCAGAGTCAGCAGAGACTGTGTACGGACTCAGCAGGAGGTCCCTCCAGGCCACGTTAGGATCGCGGCTGTGCCTGTGCGTGGAGCCATCTTGTCAGCAGTGGAGTGCCACTGCCAGAGGGTGCACCGTGGCTTTGATTCCCTTCCCGGTGGGTGTTCAGTCCAGAATAGAGTGAGAGTCTGTGTTAACAAAAGGGCGGGCAGCTGCGTGCCTATCAGCTGACTGGCCGGACCACGTGACCTGCACGCACGCAGCCTCACCAGGAGCCAGGCAGCTCAATGACAAATTTATATCACTGCAGTGCTGGTTAAGGAAAGGTCCACTTTAAACAGCAGTAAGCAGACAGGGCTTCATATTCTGCTGATATCCCCCCCTTTACCTGCCATTTACTGTCATCTCTCTCTGCACACAAATCACATCCCCTCCCCTCTCCTAGAGCTGCTGCGAGGCAGGGGGGAGCTATGGAGGGAGGAGAGGGGGATTTTTATTCGATTTTATTCCGTATGCAAATGCCCTGCTCCACTGCTGATTGTTTGAGAACACAGCTCAAAGCTGATACACAGTGACAGTGGCACCTCCTAGTACCCCCTAATGACACCCAAATAATCACTGGTACCTGGGGCGGCCCACCCTCCACCACTCCCCTAAGTACACCACTGCTCTGTGATATGCTCACACACAAGTTTGGCGAACTGCCAGCAAGTACGGTGCTGTTTGAAGGCATTGCAAATCCCCATAGAGAAGTAATGGTTAATCTATTCAGAGAACACCAAACAGCAGAGAAATGACAGTGAAATGCCCTGATGTTCGGTGGTTTCAATCAGCAGGTTTATTCAGGCGAACCCCATAGGTTTCAATGTTAAAAATATTCCCGTTTTTATGCAATATCTAATAAACCATTTATTATTTTAATCTGCAGCAAAAAGTCTTTATTGAAATTTTTTTTAGTACCTTTTAGTAATTTTTCAGCAAAATTTCCCACCCCCCTTTTTTTTAATTGCGTTTTCTCTTTTTTCTGTAACAGAACTTTTTATTATCAAATCATAGGATCTTATATGTAAATTCCAGACATTTCAGTTCAGTCGTTTTTTTTAAAACAGCAGGCCACGGGTTTGCGGTGGCAGCATTCAGCGGCCGACTCCATGCACTTTGGGGACCCTGCGGTGAATGGTGAATTCACTGCAGGGTGGGGAAATTTTATTCCCGAAGTGCAGGGAACTACAGAACACCAAAATGTTGGCGTCATTTCGGTGTTCTGTGAGTAACCCATTTAGTGGTGAGGTTTTTTGCTGCCCCTGGAAAGTGAAAGCCTAGGCCTTGCCTACCCAGGACATACTTGAAAATTTGTGACATCTCAATGTATCCTTCCTGGCAAAATACTTTGCAAAAGTAAAAAAAAAATATATATATATATATTTTTTTTAGGGGTGGGGCCACCAGTGCGGGCCTCCGCTCCCTGGAAAGTGCCGCCCTAGGCCTAGGCCTTGTTGGCCTAGGCCAAAATACACCACTGGTACACCTCATCCTATAACCTCAGATCCAGGACCAGCACCTTACTTGCAATACCGCAATACTAAAAGAAAATGGCTCGATCCTCATTTTCCTACAGAGCACCACAATTATGGAATAACCTCCCAGACACCGTCAAATCTTCCCCCACTCTAAAGTCCCTTAAGAGCTCCCTATTAACATACCTCAATACGAAATGCACCTGTAAACATGTAACATAATGACTTTATTTCCTCCATATTTATTTTTCTGTTAATCTGTATATTTGGTCTTGTGTTAATTTCTTGCATTTTACTATTTTGTATTTCTGTAACCACTCAATGTTCTCGAACCCAGGACATACTTGAAAACGAGAGAAATCTCAATGTATCCTTCCTGGTAAAATCCTTTTATAAATAAAATAAATAAAATAAAACTGAATGCTAAGGAATGTTTACTGTAAATGTCTCACTCTAACTGACCTGATGTAATCAGAGTTCCAGTAAATCAATGTTCATGGTTTGGTATGTAAATTATCCCTGTTGGACCACATAAATATGGTTCTCTCAGTAAAGCTTATAGTTCTTGGTTGATATATTCAGCTTGTCTGGTGTGTTATTCCTCTGCACTCTTTCACTCCACTCACCATTAGAAGGCACCAAGCGGCCACGTGAAAGACTGACCTAACATCGGGGCTACAGGTCAGGAGATCTAAAGCCTGCAGATAACTAGAAGCTGCTGTATCTTCGGCCAGCACTGGCACAGATCCCTGAAAGCCAGCCCAGCAGGGTAATTCAAAGAGATTCGAAAAGTCACCGCACGTTCGGTGACTTTTCGTTCACTTCAATTTGGTTCCTTTTGCCGATCCCTTTTTGGCGACCCTGCGGTGTATTCAGCAAGCACCACAGGGCCCCCGAATTGCAGGGAAACGCTACCGCAAACCCGACCAAAACTAACCGCAAAACCCGGAAAATGCACGCCGAAAACCTGCAAAAAAAACATCTGGATTAACCCGAAGGCGCCGGAAAAATCCAAGCAGGAGCAGATCACATGCAGCGCAGCCTCCAGAAGAAGCCGACACCGCAGAAGAGGCAGTGAATAAATTATAAAAACAGTTTGCTTGAATGTTTGAAAAGTGAAACGCTGTTTGCAAAGAAACTGAGCGAAAATGTCTGAAATGTACATATAAAATCCAATGAATGATAATAAAAAGGGCTGTTACAGAAAAAATAAGTAAACTTAAACTTAAATAAGGGTTAAAAATAAAAACAAAAAATTCCGTCAAATATCGTGCCTAGGAGGTCCCCATAACCTGGCCGTGAAGTGGCGGATTTCTAGGATGTATAGAAACATTTAAAAACAAAAAAATGACATTTCAAATGACGGTAAATGCTTTTCCTTTAATCTATTCATAAGCAACTGCTTGGGGCGGCAGCCTGAATGAAAAGAGGAGACGTTTTAGGACACACAGAACAAGTTTAGTGATTTTTTTGGGCTAAATTATGGTGAAATTTATGCAGGCTTTGGATGAAAGTAACAATAGGTGCTTTAAAATTGGGCCTTTAGCGTCGGCAACAGTGCCGTCACACAGTAACCCCTCTGAGGATATGAATCTGGTACAGGCGTCAGTGGCAGGGCACCCAAATATTGTGCTTTTGGTGCCAGGCCAGCAAGTGCATTCATACAGTAACCCCTCTGTTGTATTGTGGAAGAGTGCAGGGATGGACCATGCGGTCCTATATTAAAAAGATATGAATCTGGTAAAGGCGTCAGTGCAGCCAGATATTGTGCTTTTGGTGCCAGGCCAGCAAGTGCATTCATACAGTAACCCCTCTGTAGTATTGTGGAAGAGTGCAGGGTTGGACCATGCTGTCCTATATTAAAAGATATGAATCTGGTAAAGGCGTCAGTGCACCCAGATATTGTGCTTTTGGTGCCAGGCCAGCAAGTGCATTCATACAGTAACCCATCTGTAGTATTGTGGAAGAGTGCAGGGGTGGACCCTGCGGTTCAAAAAATTAAAATGATATAAATGTGGCACAGGCGTCAGTGCAGCCAAATATTGTGCCTTTCATGGCAGTAAGTGCCTTCACACAGTAACCCTTTTGTGGTATTGTGGAAGAGTGCAGGGGTGGACCATGCGGTCCTATATTAAAAAGATATGAATCTGGTAAAGGCGTCAGTGCACCCAGATATTGTGCTTTTGGTGCCAGGCCAGCAAGTGCATTCATACAGTAACCCCTCTGTAGTATTGTGGAAGAGTGCAGGGGTGGACCATGCGGTCCAATATTAAAAGATATGGATCTGGTAAAGGCGTCAGTGCACCCAGATATTGTGCTTTTGGTGCCAGGCCAGCAAGTGCAGTAACCCTTTTGGGGTATTGTTGATAAATTTGGATTTAAAGCAAACAAAAACAAACTCCCTATAATAATTACCATTTATGAAATTTCAATAAACCTTTTTCAAGTTTCTTCTCATATATCAAAGTTGAAAACAGGCCGCGGCGCTGCACCATGATGAGAGACTACAAAATCGGCCACAAAGCAATGTAGCGTCAATCCTGTCTGAAATATCCTTCCTTAGACAGGCTTTTTATTAGATTTCAAAGAACTTATAGCCAATCAGCATACAGATACATTTCTACGTCAGAGTTTAACCAACAGTCAGACAAAAATTACTACATTTGATTCAGAGATGGCTTTTTCTAGCTTACACTGTTCACACACCCTTTCCTGCACACAAAGGAAATGGCTAAATTCCACAGGCTAACATCCTATGCAAGTAAAAGACTTGCAGGGTTTGACACTTATAATGGGGGGGGGGTGGATTTCACACTACCTATCATATTAAAATACCTTTCAATCGTTTCATTGATCACATATACAATTGTGATCACAAAAAAGGATGAAACAAACTAGACAATTAAACTAATTATACCTGGGGCCATAGTATCCTCGCCTAATACCTGTACGATATACGAAAAGGATTCCCCAAGGATGCCCTTTATGAGCATAAAATACACTTATCTATCTAGATTCACTCTTCCAGCGAACCACACTTGGAGCATAGGCAAAAATACCTAATCTAGACATTAAATAACTATTTATTCCCATTTCCCAAAATATAATTCACCGAACAAGAAAAGTATAATAACTTGAATGTAAAAGTTCATTTATCTAATAAATCAACAGGAGTCAGATCTATATCTGTGTGTTTTCCTATGTTCAGCTTCACTCCACAAAACGCATACACACCTGCATTCACACACACACTCAATACATTCTCATTTTCACAAATCAAATCCTTTCTCACACTTATCTAGGGGATTAAATAAAAAAAAAATATTCCATAATCTAATACCATAGGGACTCCTGAACAAGCTGTCTCTTTGCGCTGGTTGCTTATTACCTGTGACCTTTGACCTTGACACAAAATGTCCATGATTCGTTCCATATGCAGTCATTGTGACTGTCAGGTTTCTTGATGATGTGATACGGTTTTAGCAACAATAAAGAAAAGAAAAAAGAAAAGAAAATATGTATAAACCGCTAATCATATACATCCATTCATTCATTGTCACTCACAAGTGCACGAAAACAATAAAAATGTTAATTTACACAAGAAAAGACACAGATAATAAATTTCAAAATGTCCCCGCGAAGCCTATCGGCCTCACGCAATAAAAAAATTATACTACTTCTGACTCATTGTTAGAGAAAAATATATATATGCAACTTTGGCTCAAAAGGGAAATCGCCGAAGTGCATATTCCACCCATTTTAAATATCAAAAAAATATTTAATTACTATCCTATTCAGTCTTGTTCGGTGTTTGGAACCAAACCTGGTGTCTATAAAACACACCAATCCTCAAATGAAATAATAAAAAAATAAAAAAAAAACAGCATTAATTTTACCGAATTAAAACTTTCCATTTACCACTATATATGTCATGAAACGTATTTATGCAAATGCATTAAATTATATGTTCCTAAATACATTAATTAACTCTAATTTTAATTGGATGTGATCTCCAGGAATCCTAAATGTGTCGTGGAATTTGAGCAATATTGATTGTAACCAAACAACAAGAATAATAAAATACTATATAAATAATTATCACTTCGACGACAACACAAACATAATCCATCAGCATATAAAAATACATTATCTTCTTTCTTTGTATTCTGTCTTATTGGTTGAAAATAACTGTTTTGTAAAACTGACATGTCTTAAGTTTTATTTCCAAATCAATGATCTTCTTTAATCGCATGATTTATTGATGAGTTGTCGATAAACTAGAATGTTTTATTGCCTGGTGTCTGATAATTCCTTATTATCCGGTTGATGTAACATTGCAATGTGAAATGATAATGTGTTTGAGTAAATTTCCTTCAATTCCAACAGCTTTATCAATATTGGTATTCAATAATCTTCCATCTAGCTTGATCAAAGTTGGCATGCATGGGTAATTTTCACCTAAAGTAAAAAACTTGGGAAAAAATGTATTATTAACCTGTCAAAAACTTTAAAATTTATATGGTTAAAATACTTTTGAAATGGAGAAAAAAAAAATGCAACACTTTTTTTTTTTGGACACAAAGAAAAAGGAGTGGTCATGAGAGAGAAAATGGAGGAGGCTAAGAAAAGAATGTGAAAACTTCCTTTTACAACGGTCACCATTTTTTTCTTAAATGCTCTTCAATTCAAATAAAAAACACATAACAAAAATATCAAACTGGGAAAGAAAGTATAGAAGGGCATGTTTAAAACTTGATGCGTTAATTAGCACAAAGTTCTCAGGAAACTCAGAGAAAAAGATTCTTAATAAACATTTAAAACTACAATCTTTATTAAGGATATTGGTTAAAACAAACATTCAAACGTGAGGTGTTTGTGCAGCTATTTTACAACCTGTTTTATTCCCTCCAAGAATATTCAATGGGGGCACAGTCATAAGTTGTTGCACTTCACACCAAAAGACAAAAACATCAGATAGCTGGCGCTTTATAAATAAAGAATAATAAATAAAGAATAATAATAGCAAAAAATAAAACTAGGCATCTGGCTACCACTGCAGAAAAAAGAAAACAAACAATACTCAGATACCAAACTGCAACCTTCCATCTCCCTTAGTCAACTAAAATAAAACCCAAAAAACCCCACCTTCTCTCATTTGAAATCTGCCTAATTTCCTTTGTACAGCGCTACTAAACCTGTAGGCGCTTTCCTTTAAACTTTCACTCAAATCCTTCAGCTTTATATCACTTCATCCTCTTAGATTCCAAACAACTAAACATGAACCTACATATATATTCCATTATACAAGTTACAAAAACTGTAAATGATCTCAGTCAGCCATTTTGGCAAAACATATAACCTATATTAAGGTGTGGTCAATCCCTTAGTGCTGGAATCAAACAAAGACTAGAGGAAAATAACCGACCACGCCTCTTTTGGGAAAATGTATAAATTATATTTAAGGCAGATTGAGCCCATCACCTTGATACACTAATTTATTTATATATCATACATCAACTTATAACATAACATTCACGTGTAACCTGCCTTGTCAGAGTATTGACTTTCTATGTTCATCTTTCAAACATAAGCTAAGAATAAAAAAAGCAGTCATTTTTGAAATTTACTGTAAAAGTAAAGCCCTATTGTCTCCATTTCCTGTTCCTTTTTTTTTACACGAGGCAAGGCAGTAAAGACACATAGAAACAAAGCAACGTGTTTTAAGAGAAGCAGTCCCTATACATAAATTGCACATAAAAAACACAATATCAAAACTACGAAATACAAAACATCAAAGATAAACACATATATTAATAGTTAGTAAAGACAAACATTTAAATAAACAGACATAATCAATGGCAAGAAACAAAATAAAAAATAAAACGAAAACAAACATGCAATCTGAAAGAAAAAAAACAGTTTGCAAATCCTTTAGAATCAGCGCACAAACACATGCAGCAAAAAAAAAGAAAGAAAAAAAATGGCAGCAACGCGCAAGAAAATAAAAAAAAATAAGAGGAAAAAGAAAAAACTGTCTCTCAATGGGAGATAAAAATCATTTTGCTATATGAGAAGAAATTAAAATCTAAGCAAGTAAAATAAAATTCTCACAATTACAAGATATGGACAACCCAGAAACACCAGAATTTAAGTACAAGATAGACACAGAACGGAGACAATACAACTAGAAACATCTCTTTCCTTTTTTTATGAGTTCAATTTCCAGCATATACAATACACTATACTCTGCACAGCGGGCGAGTTCAAACAACACACGTGAGGTCCTCAAACGATTTTTCCTTTACTACAATACATAAAATGACAAAAACAAACCAAGACAAAGAGTCCAACCTTGCACCAAAAAAAAATCAAAAAAAATCAACAAGCTCTGAACCATAGCTTTAACTTCAAGGAAAATAAGCAAAAACCAAGCCTGGAGGCAAGTTCGCAAAATCTGAACAAGCAAATGTAAGGATACATTCGAATGGCAAATCCCACTTCAGACAACAACTGATAAATTTGGATTTAAAGCAAACAAAAACAAACTCCCTATAATAATTACCATTTATGAAATTTCAAAAAACCTTTTTCAAGTTTCTTGTCATATATCAAAGTTGAAAACAGGGCGCGGCGCTGCACCATGATGAGAGACAACAAAATCGGCCACAAAGCAATGTAGCGTCAATCCTGTCTGAAATATCCTTCTTTAGACAGGCTTTTTATTAGATTTCAAAGAACTTATAGCCAATTAGACATGTGCATTCGTTTTAGTACTAAAACGATTTAGTCCGAATTTTGGGATAATTTAGTTTTAGTATGACTCAAGAGATACGAAACTGCTCAGTACAAAAAAC
The DNA here is from genome assembly GCA_009667805.1 of Leptobrachium leishanense. Lineage (NCBI taxonomy): Eukaryota > Metazoa > Chordata > Amphibia > Anura > Megophryidae > Leptobrachium > Leptobrachium leishanense. Next base: position 17,977 of record RXON01001818.1, on the reverse strand, counting down.
AAAAGAAACTAAAATAAAATGCACTACATTTTAGTTTCAGTCCTTTTTGTGATATTACATTGAGTGAAGGAGACCAGTAATGAAGCGCAACATCGCATAGCTACAGAAAGGTTTGTATGCGTAATCCTTCCCGACCCCTACCCGAAAATCTGACAGTGATAGAGCTCCAAAATACTCACTCGCAGCACAGACAGTCAGCACAGGAGAGAAACCTTTACTTAACCCTTTGCTTGTCTATGAGGCAGACAAGATGATGAAAGCAGCTGGAGAAGGAAAACATTCAAATAAATCACACTGAAAGCTAATCACAGATGAGAGCTGAATAGTAAAAAAACATTTATAACAAGCAGCAATGGGAGAAGAGAGGGACTTTATAAAACGTGTGTTATCTCCCCTCCCGCTCTGCATAATAGGGGCTTAGGTCTGATACATTTTATATTATCCAGGAGCACTAGCCCCCTTTCCTCATCTATAATACACGTTTTAAAAAAGTCCCTCTCCTCTCCCAGTGCTGCTTGTTATAAAGTTTTTTTTTATGTCTGATACATTTAGTATCCAGCTCTCACAGTTACTCTGTCATTATGAGCCTTCAGTGTGATTTATTTGAATGTTTGCCCTAGATTTAAAGTGCTTTATTTTATTATAAAAATCAATTTGCACCAGTCATCTCTTCTCTGAGCTTTCTGAACGATTTACGTTAATATTTTCCTTCTCCCCTGCTTTTATATTCCTGTGTCTCGCCCACAGAGATACAAAGTTTAAGTAAAAGTTCCCTCTCCTGTGCTGGATAAGCATTGCTTTCCGAAGTTCTGGACCCTCCACATGCCAATGGAGTAGGATGTTCTATACAGAGAGGGGTATTAATTAATGCAGGAGGATGTTATCTACATTATACAGAGAGGGGTATTAATTAATGCAGGAGGATGTTCTATATATTATAAAGAGAGGAGCCTTTTTTGTTTAGCCCTTTAAATCCAGTGGCTGTGAGCACTGAGATCTGCTGCTTGTTATATTATCTCTCAGTACAATGTATCAGGCTCAGCTGTTACAGTAACTGACTGTAACAGCGCTCAGAGTTTTAGTAAAACAAGGAAATAATATTGTTCTAACCCCTTATATATAAAATTATTATTTACTAGTTATACTGAAACTCTGAGCGCTGTGATGAGCAGCAGACAGTTACTGTAACAGCTTTGCCTGGCACATTGTGCTGAGAGTGAGTGATACTGTAACAAGCAGCGATCTCAGCCGTCTGAGGAGCCACTCCAATAGTAATTGTATCCACTGGTTTTCGGATGAATGAAATTAGTTTTCATACTAAAGAACTGAAAACGAATTTCTTTAGCAACTAAATAAATTGCATTTTAGGACTAATCCATTAGTTCAAAACGAAATTTTGTGCTGTGCACATGTCTATAGCCAATCAGCATACAGATACATTTCTACGTCAGAGTTTAACCAACAGTGAGACAAAAATTACTACATTTGATTCAGAGATGGCTTTTTCTAGCATACACTGTTCACACACCCTTTCCTGCACACAAAGGAAATGGCTAAATTCCACAGGCTAACATCTTATGCAAGTAAAAGACTTGCAGGGTTTGACACTTATAATGGGGGGGGTGGATTTCACATTACCTATCATATTAAAATACCTTTCAATTGTGGAAGAGTGCAGGGTTGGACCCTGCGGTTCAAAAAATTTAAATTATATAAATGTGGCACAGGCGTCAGTGCAGCCAAATATTGTGCCTTTCATGGCAGCAAGTTCCTTCACACCGTAACCCTTTTGTGGTATTGTGGAAGAGTTCAGTGCTGGAGGTTTTGTGAATGCAGAAGACATCCCCGATCTATTCCGTTACGTCAGCATCAGGGGATTGATAGCTGCTGATCCAGGACTGATTCATTTTTATAAATGTCAGCCGGTCTACAGAGTCGGTGGACAGACGCACTCTTTTGTCTGTGACAAAACCTCCAGTGGCACTGAACGTCCTGTCAGAAAGCACGCTAGATGAAGGGCAACCTAGTAGCTGCATAGCATATTGGCTAGGTTCTGGCCAGTGATCCAATCTCAACACCCAGTAAGACAGTGGATCATCTGCTGGAAAGTTATCCAGGTCCGCCCTTGCCCCAAGGTAGTCCTGCACCATATGGTGAAGACGCTGGCAATGGGTGCCTACATTTGACGTCCCTGGGCGTCGTGGACTAAAAAAATTTAAAAAGGCATCAGTCAAGCGGCCCCGGCCTTCAACACTATTCCTCTAATCATCCGCAGCCTCAGAAGCACCTGTGTCATTACTTGGTAACCTACCAGTGCCTGAAAAGGTGTTACACAAGTGTCGCTTTAGAGCGTCTTCAAGTTTTTTCATCCTGTGCTCCCTCTGTGCGGGCAGGATGAGCTCTGCAACTTTACCCTTGTATCGTGGATCAAGAAGAGTTGCCAACCAGTAATGATCCCTCTACTTGATAGCGCAAATCCTGGGGTCCTTTAGCAGGCTTTGCATAAATAAGGAGCCCATGCAGCGTAGGTTGGAGGTGGCATTAGCTTCCAATTCTTCCTGCTCAATGAGGAGGATGACCCCATCGTGCACTTCCTCCTCCCAGCCACGTACCAGTCCTTGTGTTTCTGTGCACACAAAATCCTCCCTTGAGGAATCCCCACCTTCAATGACCCCACTACTCAAATATTCCTCCTCATCATCCTCCTCCTGTCTGATCTGAGGAGGACCCGCTGGAATGCTGTCTGCAGAAAGACTGGGGCCTTCAGAGCTAGGGAAGGCCTCCTCTTCCTCCCGCTGCTCTGCCTCTAGAGCCACATCTATAATTCCCCGCAGAGTGTGCTCCAGCAGGAACACTAAAGGAATTGTGTCACTGATGCATGCACTGTCCCTGCTCACCATCCTTGTTGCCTCCTCAAATGGTGACAGTACAGTGCATGCATCCTTGATCATCAGCCACTGCGGGGGGAAAAAACAAGTAGACCTGAACCTGTCCTTGTGCCATACTCACACAGGTACTCATTGATGGCCCTCTGCTGCTTGTGCAGATGCTGCAGCATTGCTAATGTCGAGTTCCACCTGGTGGGCATGTCACAGATCAGACGGTTTGTGGGAAGGTGGAATTCTCTTTGAATTTCTGCCAGACGAACGCAAAGTTCTAAAGTCACATGCACCTTGCTGCTGACTGCCTTTCCCAAAGACTTGATAACATGGTCTTCCACGTGCTGGTATAGTGCTGGAATGGCCTTCCATGAAAAGTAATGGCATTTTGGAACATGCCACTGTGGTACAGCACATTCAGCAAATTCACGGAAGGGAGCAGAGTCCACCAGCTGGAAAGGCAGCAGCTGCAATGCGAGTTATTTTGCTAATCTGACATTTAGACACTGTGCTTGGGGATGGTTGGGACTATATTTTTTATTACGCTGCAACAGCTGGGGTAACGTAATCTGACTGCATAAATCTTCGGCTGATGGAATGCTGTCACATTGTGAGGAAGGAGCTGGTACATCCATTACTGTAGCATCATCCCTGTCAGTGGAGGTTGTAGGCAATGACATGGCAGGACATACAGTGGGGGGAGAGACAGATGAGGAGGAGGAGGAGGAGGAGGACCTATGCAAAGGTTTGCGCCAACGGGATTTGTTTCAGGTGGTCATATGTCACCTCAAGCACGTGGTACCCAAGCGTCCGGTGTCTTTCCCACGCTTGAGCCTCATCTGAAATAGATTACAAATAGCAACGGTGGGGTCTGCTGCACATTTCTTAAAGAACTCCCAGACAGTAGAGTTCCTGCATGTGTGCTTTGAGACAACAGCGCTCTGCACTCGAGCAGCTCTGACATCTGATGCCTTGGACTGGCTAGTGCTACGGTTGGTCATAGAGGATGTTGTGCCTCGTGTTTGCTGGTCCTCCTCCTCCCCCTCCTCCTCACTTGATTGCTCTGTTCGATCAGGCACCCAGGTGGAGTCAGTGACCTCATCATCATTGTCATCATCCCCTATCTCCTCGTCACTGGAGCCAACTTGGCAGTATGCTGCAGCTGCTGGGGCAACATGAGTGCCAGTTATTTGTGTGTCATCACTGGCACCCCCTTCCTCTAGGTTCATTTTACTCACTTCCTCAACCTCAGAGATTGCATCAGAGCACTGTACTTGCTGCGCATACTCAAGCATCATGTCACTGTCATTGTAGTTAAACAATTCAGCTGACTCCTCCGTGTGTGATGGCGAGGCTACGGCAGGAATAGCTGTGGACATGGAGGCTGCATTATATGCTTTGGCAGCTGAGGTGGACTGTAAAACACTACAAGCCTGGCTGGCAGAGGACTGGGAGGATGAGGATGGGATGGTTAGCCAATCCACCAAATCCTCTGTATGTTGCTGCTGCTTAAGATGGCCAGCACCAGTTAGAAAGGACAAGCGTGCCCCTGCAGAGGATGCACCATGTCCACCATGACCAGAGGCACAGCCTCCCGTCACAGGGGCTGCTTGCCCTCTTATCTGTGTCTGGGAGCGTCTGCCTGTCCTTTTTGTTCTTTCAGACATGGTGAGTGATATATAGATTAAATATATACAGAACTCTGATTCTACTCTGGTATAAAGATTAAAGATTTACAGAACTCTGGTATAACTCAGTCAGATACCCTGATGGCTGGCAACCAGTTACAAGACACAGATTACAATTCCGAGAAACCTCCTATAAATCAGTGAGACCCCCTGATGGGTGGCAGTGAGCAGACACAAATTACAATTCGCATAAATCTGCTACAAGTATGTGGGACCCCCTGATGGTTGGCAGCCAGTGAGAACACACGGATTATGACTGTGACGGATCCCGGTACTCGGGGTGAGTAGATCCGCCTTCAGCGCCGAGTACACCTGAGGTCGGTAGTGTGGTAGCAGCGAAGGTGCCGCTGGTGCTCGTAGAATACCCCGAGGTTGCAGCGCTGTAGAGAGGTCCTTGAAGCGTCCCAGTTCCCAAAGCCCTGTTATCCCCAATTACTAGCCGAGGGCAGGAGTAAAGGTTCAAACGAGTGATTTATTTTTCATGGAGAACACAGCTTATTTATGGAAAAAAAGACATTATTCTCCCCTGGTCTGCCGTCAGCCCTCCCGGGTGATTTCTGCCACTGCCTAGCCATGGCCCAATTTCCCTTTGTTCACCTGGGCCCCCTGGTGGGTGCAGCCTTATCTTGAGGCTCGGTGCCAGCTTCGTCTGGAACTTTCTGTGGCTCTGAGCGGGAACAGGGGAACAACAGGGAAAATCATATTGAGGTACTTATAAAAATAAGGGCTAACGAACTTTTAATAACACACAAATAAATAAACACTTGAACTGTTGTACTGCGCTACAGCGTAGTGGCGGCCATCCCGTCACAATAACAATTCCCAAATATTTTGTAGAAATTACTGACGCCCAAAATACTGCGTGGCATTGGCTGTGACAAGACACAGATCACCCCAATTCCCAAATATTTTGCAGAAATTAGTGACCCCCAAAATACTTGCTGGCACTGGCAGTGAGTCACAAGACACAGATCACCTCAATTTCCAAATATAATTTGTAGAAATTAGTGAGCCCCCAAAATAGTTTCTGGGAGTGAGAACACAAAGATTAAACAGATGAGACCCCCCTCAGTAGATGAGACCCCCCCAGTACCTGGTGGCAGACTAGCAGTGAGAACACACACTAACACAACAACAATCTCCTCTGAATCTCCTATTCAAACGCATGCTGAAGTGCTGGTGTGGAAGCCTATATATAGTGTGCTGTGGGACTTAGCTTCTGTGAAGCCATTGATTGATTGGGCAAAATTTGCCCAATCAGGACTCTGAGCCGTGATTGGCATAGTCTTGAACCTGTCTTGCACCTGACCTGTGGTCAGGTGCAAGGCTGTAGCCAATTACAAGCTTCAGGCCAGTGGAAAAGTGTATTGTGGTCCATTGTGGTGCATTGGGGGCTTTCCCCGCAGCGAACAGGCGGAAATGTTCGTAGTTCGCGAACAGGCGAACGGGCTATGTTCGATGTGAACTTCGAACCGATCGAACCGAACAGCTCATGAAAGGAATTTTAAATATGATAGCTAATTCACTGTATATATATTTCTATATTCTTGTAATATTTGATAGCTATCAAATTAAAAGATTTTTAAATAGAGTGGAGAACTCGAGTTCTGTTTCCTGTGTGATCACTGGGTCTGATGACAAAGCAGCTATCTTTCCCATCACTGGAGCCTGGCCATTCCTGTGATGCTTTTGCAGTGATACATTTCAGCTCATCCCTAGACTGGAGAGCCAGGACAGGCGGAAGAGAACAGTTTCCATCACATAGGATCACCCTCCTCACCTGGGGTTAGCACTCTATTCGCAGAGTTAACCTCACCCTTATAAATCCTGAAAGGGACATGATCCCCTCAGACCCAGACACAATTGGTTCCCAGAAATAACGGATAGAAATGGTAATCTCAATCACATGAGTCACCAAACAACCAACACCAGAAAGCTATGAAATAGGGGTTCAATACATAAAAAGGGATAAATGGTACAGGCAGATACATAAAATAAAAGGGAAAATAAACACGACATCTAAACTCACAGTCCCTGCATCTGACTGAGTTCTGGTTCCAGTGATCTTGGAAGAGGATGAGCAGAAATCCTAAATTCAGTCCACATGCGCCAAGATCTTAAGTGACGTGTGTAAAGGATTCTGATACCCCAGGCGCCCCTTTCCGCTGAAATTAGGAGGTGATCATAGGCACACACAAAATAGCCGACACATAAACTGTGAGAGAAGTCTTTGCAGATGGAACACCAAATGTAGAATGCTTTATTTACAGGTTTTCAGGTACAGAAACAATGGAAACACGCCCAGCCGTGGAACAATGGCTGGAGTCAGATAACAATCATGTGATTGACTTGTTGCTGGGGGAAGGTGTTGGTTGATGGGAGCATGTGAAGACAATGGAATTCATTACTTACAGGGGGGATGGAAGCCAACAAAAGGTTAGATTGCAAGCTCTTGAGCAGGGTCCTCTCCTACTGTTTGTGAGTGCAAAATATAACAACTTATAACTAACATACAGATACACACTTTGACAACAGCATAGCACATCATACAACACTCTACACAATATACAGTGTCAATAAACTGTAAAGAAAAATAAATGCAAATAAACATTGGGGTGGTCGTTTCGTCACAACATGGTACCACACACTGAACTTGATCATTTAGCAAATGACTGGTCTTTTCATCCCCTCACCCCCATCTATAAACACCCCCCAGGGTCATTTAGTCCTGAGCAATGTCCACTCAGCTTCAGAATTACATATTCTGACCCAGTCCCATCCAGTTAGCACCAGTCGAACCCAGGGGAACAGCTAGTCATCCGTGGCTAAAACAACACAAAGGAATTTGTAGAATTAGAGGGAACACCAACGTCAGCGTGCCCATGAACTGGGCTGGCCAAACCATTTGGTTATTCTTAGGTCTCCATGGTGACTGCCTGGGGTAAGCAGGCCACAGGAAATGCCATGCACAGGAGTTCACACCATTTGCTGTTTCCAGGCCTCGGTGCGCTTTAACTGGCAAGATATGGGGCAGGATCTCTACACGAACATGAACACAATGAAATATGCATTGGAAGGCTTCCATGCACAATTAGGAAGCTTTCTATCACACTGCTTTTGTCTTGTATCTCCCGTACACCGAATTTCAGGCTTGTCTGACTTCGCTCTCTGGTTCTGACTTCGACTTGCCTTTTACTTTTTTCTATGTGTCTGTCCTGTATTAGCTTTCCAGCTAGTTTAAAGCCCAGAAGGGTAGGTTGGGCAGTGTCTGTGTGTAGGGGATGGGGTCAAGGGAATCCATTAGGCGTGGCCTAGCAGCCAATGGGAAATCCCTCCCTGGCATATTGCTGCAACAGTTTAGGAATTACTTCATGGTGTCCGGGACATAATTAGACTAGGGACAGATAATGGTATTGTGATGGAACCATTCCCTTCCATCTGTCCTGACTCTCCAGACACCCCTTCGTTGAGATCAGCCCGGCTACTGGGAGCACTGTCCTCAGCGCCTCGAGCAGCTTGACCTGCCTGCTTCTGTTCCTCTGCCCTGGAGCCGTTAGGAATCTCCAGAAGGCCGCTCGGTACCTTCTGAGGGTGATAGTGTATAGTGTAGCGTCGCTGAAATAAAGACACCAGGCGCGACTGTATGCTTTAAAACAGGATTCTCTCTCTCTCTGAGCTCTGAGAGTTCTCTGACTTTTTTAATGAACAAAACGCCACCATTTATGCTGAAGTCCAACAGTCATAATTTGCATAAAATGACGCACCCGTCCTACCCATACTAATTACATTATGTCAGTTATTTAAAACATTCTTTACATTCTTTAGCCTTCAGCTCACACAACATTTGTATATCCATTGTTCTAACACATCAGATTAAACACACACTATCAGAGATACCTTGAATTAAACATGCAGCTAGATAATGGGAAAAGCCCTGGTGCATAAATTACACAGCAGTAAAGCTTGTTTACTGTATACACAAAAACACATTTACCTACAGGAATATAAGTATTTTTAAAACCAAAGCTATGCCATTTTACACTAAACTAAATTAAACTAAGACCAAACGATGTAAAATATATATAAAATCACACGATATAAATGAACATAAAGTCTCTTGGGGTTTGAAGCATGGAGCGTTACATCAGCTCCATGACAGGTATTAATTCTGGTCACAAAGACACATGCACAACATCCAACAACAAAGCAGTTCAATAGGACAATAGCAGATTGTGAGGATAAACAGGGGATTCCAATTAAACGGTATCAGATACTAGGGCAATATTTGCCAAACAAGACAGACATAGACAACTCCAACCTTTAACATATGTAAACATATTCTATAGGGAGTAGGAAAAGGTTACAGTGACCCACACAGTAACCCTATCAGCAAATAGTAATAGATAAACACAGACATAACGATAACTGTATTCATGCAAAGCACAGACAACACAAACACATACAGGGTTATTCAAAGAGAGGTGAAAAGCAGGAGAATGATGGAGAATGGAAAATTCTAGGTCAAAATATCCAAACCAGAAAAATTCTCCCATTCATCTCACTATCCAAATCAGCTATTTTGACCTAGAATTTTCCATTCTCCAGTCATTCTCCTGCTTTTCACCACTCTCTAAATAACCCTGATAATTTCTGGGGAATGTTTTCGGTGTACCCATCCTTCGGCTCAGGGCTAAAGACAGGCATGGAAGACTGCTGGTGGGAGAACAGAAGTCCTGCAAGGGAGCGGCTTTAATAGATGTTTTCCATCATGCGTGGGGGCTACGGATATCTGTTACATTGGTGGGTTCATATGCTCCCTACAACTAGACTCAGGCGTCTAAGGGATCCTGCAAGAGGTGCTGGTGACCGAAGGCAGGAGTGTGGTGCAACCCAGAGCAAGATGAAGTTGAGGAGATGCTTTAAGAAATATGGACCAAACCCCAACATGGACCTGTTCCAGAGCATGTGGACCAAAGAAGACTGCTTGTTGCAGCAAGAAGGAGCTAGACAAGAAAATTATTGACACTCAGGATGTGGAGTGTAACAAGGATGCGGTCTTGGGCTGGATCAAACCAGTGATGGGCCGAACACCCCCGTGTTCAGTTCGCATTCGAACACGAACATTTGAAAAAGTTTGGATTCGAACGCGAAAACGATTCGAACTCAATTCAAGTCAATCGGGCTCGAACGTTCGATTTTTAGAGTGCCCTCCAAGAGGGCATATATGCAAGATATTTGCCATAAAAGGTGTATTGGGGTCCAGGTAGTGCCCTGGGGGACAGGAAACCAGGACAAAAAGTTTGTTTTTAAAAAAACGTTTTTAAAGGAACAGTGAGTTTTCCATGACATAAAGGTTAAGAATAAAAATGAAAAATTCCGTGCCTAGGAGGTCCCCATAACCTGCCCGTGAAGTGGCGGATTTGTAGGATGTATAGAAACAATTAAAAAGAAAAGAATGACATTTCAAATGACGGTAAATGGTTTTCCTTTAATCTATTCATAAACAACTGCTTGGGGCCGCAGCCTGCATGAAAAGAGGAGATGTTTTAGGACACGCATGTCATGGAGCTGATGTAACGCTCCATGCTTCAAACCCCAAGAGACTTTATGTTCAATTGTATCGTGTGATTTTAAATATATTTTACATCGTTTGGTTTTAGTTAAAATTAGTTTAGTGTACAATGTCATAGCTTTGGTTTTAAAAATGCTTATATTCCTGTAGGTAAATGTGTTTCTGTATAGCCAGTAAACAAGCTTTACTGCTGTGTAATTTATGCAACAGGGCTTTTCCCCTTATCTAGCTGCATGTTTAATTCAAGGGATCTGTGATTGTGTTTGTCTTTAATCTGATGTGTTAGAACAATGGATTATACAAATGTTGTGTGAGCTGAAGGCTAAAGGATGTAAAGAATGTTTATTGTAAATAACTGACATAATGTAATTAGTATATTGGTAGGACGAGGTGCGTCATTTATGCAAATTATGACTGTTGGATTTCAGCATAGATGGTGGCGTTTTGTTCATTAAAAGTCAGAGAACTCTCAAGCTCAGAGAGAGAGAGAATCCTGTTTTAAAGCATACAGTCGCGCCTGGTGTCTTTATTACAAACTACGCTACACTATATACTCAACATCAGAAGGCACCGAGCGGCCTTCTGGAAATTCCTAATGGCTCCAGGGCAGAGGAACAGAAGCAGGCGGGTCAAGCTGCTCGAGGCGCTGAGGACAGCGCTCCCAGTAGCCGGGCTGACCGCAACAAAGGGGTGTCTGGAGAGTCAGGACAGGTGGAAGAGTACGGTTCCGTCACATTGGTGGCAAGCGGTGTGGATAGAGGCTCTCCAACACCAATACACCCCGAGATGGCCAACTATACAGCCTGCAAGCAGGTTACCCTGAAGGACCTGCTGGAGAGCCATGGAAGGAACGAATACTGAAGTAAGGGTCAAAGGCACAAGTGTGGTGCAACCCGGATCGAGTGGAGATGTGTCCCCGCTGAGAGAGACCGCAGAGGTTTTTGCCTGCGGTGCAAGAAAACAGTCTACAGAGGACTATGGATCAGGACAGCTCATTTATTCTTTATGAGCAGAGAATCGCAGAGGACATTCAGCTGTGGAGACCCAAGTGTTGGGGCCTCAGCCCACTGAGCCATGGAGACCAGTTGGTGCACTGGCTGCGTGCCGCACTCGATTTAGAGTGCAAATACGAGGACTTGCTGCAATGTGTGTGTGAGGAGGATTGGGAAGCTGACGAGAAGCCTCCCCCAGGCTATGTGTTGCACGGTCCTGGCCCAGCATGGATCTACTTTAAGGGGGGAGACAAATTATGGCAGTCCACAAGCTGCCAGACATGCAGAATTGTGCGCCATCCAGGGGCACTACCTGGACGTTTATGAGGACTCTGCCTTTTGGCCCGTGCTAAAGGGACTCGCTGCTGAAGAATGGGCACTCGAAATGGACTTAAAAAGTTTGCAGACTGCAGCCCAGCTACCAGTCCTCGAGACCCCTGGAGGAAGCCTCCCTCCACCAGCCAGCGGGAAGCAGAAGAGGGGTGGCCGAGCCAAAGCAGACCAGAGCAAACACCATCACAGCCCTGGGATTACAGCATTAAGCCATCTTCCAGTGGGCAGTATCAGGCCACCGGAGAGACTGACACCCAGGCTGTTCCCCTCCTGAAAGATGGGGCCACACAGACCATGGACAGTCTGGTCAGCTCATTATGACAACAGCTATGTAACTATGTAACTATGTAATTACAGGCTGACTTGCGTGATGCTCGGGAAGAGCTATTGGCCCTGGCAGAGACATTACAGGACCATCAGGATAAACTGCAAACTGTCATGGAGGAGAGAGATTTCCACTGCAATGAAGCACGAGAACAGGCAGCCACTATACGACAACTGCCGGCCCAGGTTTGTGCCTGTGAGGACACTACCAACACCCTGCACACGGAGCTCAGTGGAGCCCATGCGCAAATAGAGGAGCTGGAGCACAGCTCCCGTATAATGATTGAGCTGAACGGCGAACCAGAGCTGCTCTACAGACAGAAAGGACTGCTTTTAAAATTCGCCTGGAGAACTGTGAACTGGAATTACAGCGCACACAGCTCTCCCGAGACACTAGGCAGGCACGGGCCCATGAGCAGCAAGAGGAAATACAGCTGCTCCAGGACCAACTCCAGCTGTACCAACACCAGCTGCTAGAAACTGATGCAGCTTGGAATGAGAGCCTCGCTGAAGTCAAGGCAAGCGAGGAGGAGGTGAGCCGCCTGACACACCAACTGGATGTATCGGCGCAGGAGCACCAGGGCACTACCAGCCACCTGAAGGCTGAGCTTGATGGGACGCAAGCACAGTGCCAGCGGCTGCAAGATGAGCTGGCCCTGCTACGAGCTGCCAGCACCCGCTTGCCCACCATGGAGGAGAGCAGCACAACGGGGGGTCGAGTCACTGCCCCTGATATATTTTGCACCGAAGAGCGTTTGTACCCGGTGTTGCTGGAGGCTGTTTTGGCATCCACGTGTGACTGTTCCGAGGAAAATGGGGACCCCTCATAATGCCACCCCTACCAACCAAGGTGCAGAAGGAGAGGAGATCACTTCCCCCCTTCCCAGGAGACCGGTGAGCGACCATTATGAGAGGCAATCAAGTTCCTGGCCCCAGGAAGAATTGCACCCTTTTGGGATTTTGGGGTTGCTGTGGGCTGGGCCCTTTTTAAATGCTCAGGAGGGGGGCATCAGCAGAAGGAGAGACTGGGAACTGTGACTGCTGACTGTATTCGGGTCCTGGGTCCGCAGAGGTGCCCTGGACAGAGCAAGATATAGGGGTAATTTCAGGGTGCCCCCTAACAAACATTTTATGCCTGTGGACTGTGGTGGCCTGTTGCCTGGTGCACTGGACAAGAGGGTTGGCCTGCCTCTTGCCCCGGGACTATGGAGCCACAGCCTTCCAGCGACCATCAGACCCCGCTGACTTTGCTTATGTGCCCGCAACCATGGAACTTTGAAGATGGCACAGAAGAGGGGCAAGGTGAGAGGTCTCGTCAGTGGCAAGTGATCCGTTTGGGATCTAAGCTTGCCCTGCCGTTCTGGAAGGGGGGACATATGTCATGGAACTGATGTAACGCTCCATGCTTCAAACCCCAAGAGACTTTATGTTCAATTGTATCATGTGATTTTAAATATATTTTACATCGTTTGGTTGTAGTTAAAATTAGTTTAGTGTAAAATGGCATTGCTTTGGTTTTAAAAATACTTATATTCCTGTAGGTAAATGTGTTTCTGTATAGCCAGTAAACAAGCTTTACTGCTGTGTAATTTATGCAACAGGGCTTTTCCCCTTATCTAGCTGCATGTTTAATTCAAGGGATCTGTGATAGTGTTTGTGTTTAATCTGATGTGTTAGAACAATGGATTATACAAATGTTGTGTGAGCTGAAGGCTAAAGAATGTAAAGAATGTTTATTGTAAATAACTGACATAATGTAATTGGTATATTGGTAGGATGAGGTGCGTCATTTATGCAAATTATGACTGTTGGATTTCAGCATAGATGGTGGCGTTTTGTTCATTAAAAGTCAGAGAACTCTCAAGCTCAGAGACAGAGAATCCTGTTTTAAAGCATACAGCCGCGCCTGGTGTCTTTATTACAAACTACGCTACACTATATACTCAACATCAGAAGGCACCGAGCGGCCTTCTGGAAATTCTTAACGGCTCCAGGGCAGAGGAACAGAAGCAGGCGGGTCAAGCTGCTCGAGGCGCTGAGGACAGCGCTCCCAGTAGCCGGGCTGACCGCAACGAAGGGGTGTCTGGAGAGCCAGGACAGACGGAAGAGAACGGTTCGTCACAACGCATAACAAGTTTAGTGATTTTTTGGCTAAGTTATGGTGAAATGTATGCAGGCTTTGGATGAAAGTAACAACAGGTGAATTAAAACTGCATGAGCATTAACATTTTCTGCGGCGTTCACCGCATATTTGTAACGATTCCCTAGGACAGACCTGGTAGGATCCCTGGTTACAGACCTCTAACCCTCCGATCCTTAGGCTGGTTGGGACACGGGACCACTAAACCTAACCTCTAGCAGCCACACAGGCCAGGGAGACAGCACCAACAATATACACCACAGACTGAGATCAATATATGTTTGTACTGCGCTATAGTATATGGCAGGATGGAAGCGCACCAGCAGTAACAAGCAGCGGAATATACCGGACAGGGGCGCAGAGCGAGAGTAGTTGTTATAACAAAACCGGGTCAGCAACGTTTAGGCACTTGTACTGCGCTACTGTATATGGTGATAATCGGCGCACACCAGTAGCAACAAGAGGCAAACAGAACAGGCAGGGAGTACACCGAGAGAATAGTCAAATGGCAGGCAAAGTTGGCAACAGATCGGGTCCTCAGAACAAGCAGGGTTAGTAACAAGTATACAAACTGATTCGGTAAGCTAGCAATGCGGGAATGAAACTCCACAGCAAGGCAAGGTGTAAGTGTGCTCTCCTGATTTAAAGGTCCCGGCGGCTCTGCGTCATCATGCCGCGCCCTGCCCCCTGATCACTCACAGCTGCACCGGGTGCCACCGGAGCTCCTGACATTCGGCCAGCTGGCGGAACCATGCGTCCGGGGGCCCCTCGATCGCCACCCGGGGCCCTGGATGTCACAATATTACAATCTAAACGCAAACGGGTTAAGTAACCAAATTTGTAAGAAGAATAATTAATGCAGCATATAAATCCTCACACTGCCGGGCAGCACCTCTACAGTCTGAGGCTAGCTTTAACCGGCGCGCTGTGTGCAGCTTCTGAGAAGATCACTAATAGTGTAGTGAGGATCCGGCTGTGCATTTTGCATCGCTCCCGCTACACTAATAGCGTATCTTCTCAGAAGCTGCACACAGCGTGCCAGTGTATGCAGCGTCTAACAGCGTGGGAGACGGGAGGCTGCGCTTGTTGGTGGATCCAGGAATCAGGTGAGTATTAGAAAGAAAGAAAAAGTTTTATTTCATGTTCCCAGGGACATTTAAAAATGTCCTCAGAATTTATTTTTTTTGGAAATGTGTCGCCTTACTTTAGCCTGGTGGTCAGTCAGTGGAGACTCCCTTGATCCTGGTTGGGGGGGGGTCTGCCGTGGCCGCAGGTGCAGTGGCTTCCTGCCTGTGCCACCTCTCTACCACATGCACCCGGCCGGCCAGCCCGCACAGTCGCAGCTCTGTCATCCGGCGGCCGCATGCTCCTCAAGGGATCCTTGGAATCAGTACCTGATTAGAGGGCCGCGTCTGCCTGATGTTTTAGCAAAAAGATTGTGTTATCCCATAGGCTTCAATGTTAAAAATATTCCTGTTTTAATTCAATATCTAATAAACCGTTGCTTATAATATTCTGCAGTAAAGAGTCTCTTTAATTTTAGATTTTTTTAGGATTTTTTAAGCATTTAAAAAAAATAAAAAATTTGAACTTATTGTGAACGGCCTGAAAAGTTCGAAGTTCGAGAACATCGAACGGCCGATGTTTGATGCAAACTCATGTTCACATCGAACCGCCAGCCCATCCCTAGATCAAACCAGAGGACAGTTGTAGCCAGATGGATTGCCTGGCAATGCGGTTGGCGAGACTGAGATCTCGACCGGCAATTTAGTAGGATGCTGGGCAGGTGACCCCGATAGCCATCATTTGCTGGGGTGAGGGAGCTAGAAGGCCTGATATTTGGTTGGGCCAGCCATGGAGTTTATGGTTG
Organism: Leptobrachium leishanense; assembly: GCA_009667805.1. Lineage (NCBI taxonomy): Eukaryota > Metazoa > Chordata > Amphibia > Anura > Megophryidae > Leptobrachium > Leptobrachium leishanense. The sequence continues at coordinate 2,179 of RXON01001818.1, read as the reverse complement.
TGGGAGAAACTGAAGCCTTCACCACTGCACAAGGTACATGCAAGGCAGCTGACATTCCAGAAGTCAAGGACCCCATTTTGTTTGTGCTTTCCACCTCCGCAGCAGAAGAGCTGGCATCTGGGCAGAGAGTTGCAGACCTCTGCCCTCAACCTGCTGCTCCAGAGGTCGGGCGACAGGAGAGCCACATGCGTTCAAGGAAACTACAGCCATCCCATTCTTACTCCAGGTACAGAGCGAACTTCAGGGAGTGTCATGTACCCATGCCCTCGGACCCCCGTGCACAGGCTCCTACCCATACCGCATCTTCATGCATCGCGGATGGTCAACGTCCCACCGATGATCCGCTCACGTCCCTGTCTGCAGTCGCAATGAACCGCGCATGCGCAAGCAGGTCAGGCACCTCCAGCGTGCGTTACAGAGAATGGCGTTGCACACCGATGATGAGAACCCGGAGTAAGCATCGGCTTCAGCTGAGGACACCGGCACCTGTCTGCAATCAGCCCTCCATAAAAGAAGCCGGCGGATGGTGAGTAATCGCTCGTTTATTACTTGTACCCTTGATAGAAAACCTTGTTGCCGAACCTTTTGCTTACCCTCCTCGACTATCCCTGAACGCCGCCTGCCTCTTCGACCATTTGTCTCCACTCGACTACCCTTGTAAGCTGCCGATCTTATCAATCTTCTGCCTTCCTCAAGACCACCGAACTCTACCAACGCACCGCAACCCTTCGTCTCCCATGGAATCTTCTTTCTACCGTGCCAAGCAACCTCATAATAGTAAGCCTAATGGACTATATATATATTGCTTACGAACGTCTCCTGAAATCAAAGACCCCTAAAACCTGACACCACCTCTACTGCATATAAGGCGCTGTATCCATATATTTCTGGCCCTTATTACAGTGGTTGTTTTGAACAGAACTATTATTCCTCAAAGACGGTTCAAACTTTTTCCTTCTGTTATATATATATATATACATATATACATATATATACCTGAGAGGGAGAGAAGTCAGTCGGTCTCACTCCTAGAAACAGTGTGAACACCCCAGGGAGAGAATACAAGTGATACTTCCCCCCAGTGGCTCCATGGAGGCCACAAGTCCTGCATAAGATCGCGGAGGGAGACTGGGGCCTATTTGCACCCTCGCACTGATCTAACCCTCGCACTGGTCTACGCTCGCACTGGTCTACGCTCGCACCCTCGCACGGATCTAACGCTCGCACCCTCACACTGATCTAATGTCTGCACTGATTTAATGCTCGTACGTTCGCACTGATGTAACGTTCGCACTGATCTAACGCTCACACCCTTGTACTGATCTAACCCTTGCACTGGTCTAACGCTCGCACCCTCGCACTGATCTAACGCTCGCACCCTCGCACTGATCTAACGCTCGCACCCTCGCACTGATCTAACGCTCGCACCCTCGCACTGATCTAATGCTTGCACCTTCGCACTGGTCTAACGCTAGCACTCTCGCACTGGATCTAACGCTCACACCCTCACACTGATCTAACGTCTGTACTGATTTAACGCTCGCACCCTCACACTGATCTAATGCTCGCACCCTCGCACTGATCTAATGCTCGCGCCCTCACACTGATCTAATGCTCGCACCCTCGCACTGATTTAATGCTCGCACCCTTGCACTGATCTAACACTCGCTCCCTTGCACTGATCTAACGTCTGCATTGATTTAACGCTCACACCCTCGCACTGATCTAATGCTCGCACATTCGCACTGGTCTAACGCTCGCACCTTCGCACTGGATCTAATGCTCACACCCTCGCACTAGATCTAACGCTCGCACCCTCGCACTGGATCTAACGCTCGCACCCTCGCACTGGATCTAACGCTCGCACCCTCACACCGATCTAACGTCTGCACTGATCTAACGCTCGCTCCCTTGCACTGATCTAACGCTCGCTCCCTTGCACTGATCGAACGTCTGCATTGATTTAATGCTCGCACCCTCACACTGATCTAACGCTCGCACCCTCGCACTGATTTAACGTCTACATTGATTTAACGCTCGCACCCTCGCACTGTTCTAATGTCTGCAATAATTTAATGCTCGCACCCTCGCACTGATCTAACCCTCGCACTGATCTAACGCTCGCACCCTCGCACGGATCTAACGCTCGCACCCTCGCACTGATCTAACGCTCGCACCC